>JADWOT020000010.1:8972454-9129869 GCA_036345935.2 Taenia hydatigena
CTTGCACTCAGTTCTTCTTCATCACCGACTAACCGATAGCCTAGACAATGAAGGTGACCTCGTCACAGTGGACAAGCCAAATGCAAGGTAATAATTGAAACCTCTTCCACTGCAGTGGTTGACATGCAGGGGAGGTTATGTCTATACGGTGAAAGCGGATTCCGCCAGCGAAAATTGGGACGACATCTGGTGTTGGAAGGGAGGTGGAAGGATTGCCACGAGTGTAACAAGAAGACGAGAGTAGCTTTTAGTCCCGAGTGATTGCTCTAACGCACATTATGAGCTGCAGATATTTGACACAGCACAAGTCGACTCACTTTGGTGCCTTTGCGAGCAAACTGCGAATTTGTTTCAGTGTTTATGATGACTGGAAGGAAATATTCGAAATGACTGATTCTTGCAGCATTAATCACTGACAGCAATTCGTGATTGGAAAATGCGTTGCCAAAGAGGGCTGCTGTGTTCGCTCAAAAGGACAGTCCCTATCAACGCATTCAATTCAACTACGCAATCAAGGAATGATGTGCTTTCGAGGAGGGCATGATCAATCCTCTCCATAATTTGATATGAAGTCCACGCATGCACATTGCAAATCACACTTTCACTTACGCTCCACCCTCACACATAACTCTCAACGACGCCTTCATGAAGCAGTTTTATGGTTATCTTCAGCCGTTATCACACTAAGACGGATTCACCCACAGCTTAAAAGCTATATTGAACCTTAAATAATGTGATGATTTTCGTCAAAATCCGGCTGCTGAAGGCTCATCAAGTGGTTCGAGCAGGGTGCCTTGAGGCTTGGCAAAAGGAAAAATCCCCCCACAGCAGGCCAATTCGAATGCTCCAGTTTTGCAATGGAATAAGAACCATGTGCCGTCTCCATGCTCACAGACTAGAAGGAAATGCAATTCTTCAGATAGATGCATTAACAAGGCTCTAGTTGTTGAAGACAACAGGGCTTCAATAAGCAATGTTGATGTAGCTGAAAATCCAACATTCCTGTGGCGAAACTGTGTTTAGAACCAAAATTTGGAAGGATCACGCGTAACTTGTGCAGTTTTGGGTCCAAGTTTCTCAAGTCTCAGTGTGTCTCGATGCACACTATGAAGTTCCGTGTCCGTGAGGTGTTTGTGAAGGCAAAGCATGGAGGCAAGCTCAAGTCTGATGCCAATTAATCAACTCGCATCCTGCATTTGGCAAGCTCAATGTTGGTTATGCTGCTTAAAATTGGGGGAAGAAGAGGACCGACTTTACCTTGGGCGGTATAGTAAGTTGTTAGAACTGGAACCTTGGTAGTAGGAAAGAAATTGGAATTTTGACTCCAGCGGAGGCAGGATTTCTTGATGGTCACAAATTTTGCCCACAATGCTCGCCTATGCACATGTCCATCCAATTCCATCTTGTGTGACTCAAATACGCTAAGAGTGGTGATAAAAACACAGAGATGGATGTAAGAAGAGTGGCATAGCATTGCGATGACCAGTAAAGCCAACCTGTCCATTCGCACTACCGGTGATGTGATGTGGTGAGATGTGGTTGGGTCTGATCGCATCGAATCGAATGGACAAGACTCGTGTGTCACGTGGATTCCACCTTACGTTACTTACTTCGTCCACCAAATTTTGCAACCACCGTTTAGTGACTAGCTTGTCTAACTTCAAGGATGCCGAATACCAACACGGGCGTCGCTCATCCACGTACAGCTGGCAATTGCCAATGACATCGAGCAGTTACACGCCTGAAAGATGGATGCCGCGCATGTGGACTGCAGTGCTGCTTGTGTCAACTTGATATGGTTTCTATTTCGCTCTGCATTTGCAGCTGCATGCATTAGGTATGGTTTGGTTGCTAACTCTTCCCTCGTGTTTAACTCACAGCACACAACTTACCGTAAATCTCAGATTTTCGCATCAAGAAGTTTTGCGGATTGTTGTCGTCATGCGGACCGTCATCAGAACATGGTAAAATCTATTTGCTTTGAAAGAGAAATTTGGTGCAGTGTGGCGATAACTGTCTCGAGCCTCCAATGCTGTCGTCAACGCGTCTATCAATGCAACAAACAATTGAAATCATTGTGGGAAATTGATAAGAAGTAAGAGGAGCGGAAGCCCTTCTTACAAGCGCAATCGCAAGTAGAACCAATCAGCTCTAGATTTGCACGGGAGTTTACCTTTGGAACGAAAATTTCAGAATTAATCATCCCTCCCCACAACGTGAGTTTTTCTTCCCAAGTCGATCAATGCTAAGCAAGTTGTGGTGGCGCGCCAACTGACTATCATGCTTAGCTGTAGTAAATAGCGAGGGTTGTGGAGTAAATGAAAGAAGAGGGTAGAAGGAAGTCATCATCTCGTGTCTCAGCTTCTTTAAATTAGGTGCCTTACGGTGACTGAGTTGTTGTGCAAAACATGCATGGATTGTGTGTTACAACCACAAAGTCATTCACAAAGGATTTAACGGATGAGGAACGAGGACAGAACTGTGCCGCTTACTAGCGCATTAAGGTTTCGAATCGCAGAGACGCAGTTTGCTAACGACGTATCAAACAGGAACAAGAGGCCTCATAAACACAGTAGGCATGTTATTGCGCTCTTTGTCCTCTTTGTCTAACGCATAACTCGAATGCCCAAACCGAAAACGACTACTTCTTTTGCAAGATTGCGAAGTGGACATGCGTAATTTGACGAGTGAATAACACAGACAACTGGAATGCATAAAATATTGTCTTGAATTGGTTTGTCTGCAAAAGGGCAGTTGACGTGCACTGTGCTAACGAGGATGCTGGGTGACAAATTGGCCATCTTCATGACAACATTGATTCTCTCGATGTTCAAGAGACGGTGTTTTTGCTCTGCCGTTCACCCTCTTCCTCTTGGCTGCAAACGCCTTCTGGCTGTTCAGATTGGCATATGGACAGTCTAAGCCACTGAGCAAAGTTAATAAGAGCCATGTTTAGCACGGGAAGGTGACTTGGTCAGGTCGGTCTTTGACCCAGGCTCGGGCTCATACTCAGACGCATCCTTGAATAGTCTCCACTGTCTGCCCGTAGAGCGCATGCACACACATTGCACATGTGGAACATTCGTCTGCATGACTAACTGCCCAGCACTTTAGAACGCGGCATTTCAGCTTCCCCCTTTATGAAGGCATATGAAACCACCATGTGGTACACTCTAAGCTTTGTAAACGATCGGTCAAGGCAGGCATCATCAAGAATGTCCTTTCAAGGCAGTCAAACAGAACCAGAAGTTGGATTTCAAAGCAAATTGCAAACGCCTTACATGACCGATGCGCACGAATTTACGCTGCCACTTTTACAGGATCACACGTTGATCTTTTGTGCTTTGGTAACAACTTACATTGTGCCTCTCATTTTTCTGACTCTTAGTTTCCCTTTTAATTCAAAGCTAGTCTTCAGAGTGCAGTGATGATCTTGGGCCTTAGTTTTGCTCTGAAAGCAATGAACAGAGTTACTTGTCTTCCACTTTAATGACGTCTGCGTGGTGTGGTTATTAGGGCGAACTATCGAGCAACTCATCTGATGCTGCCTCTCCTTATGATGGACTACTGTACAGCAACGTCCCTTTAAAGTTGTGGCATACGCTTCCACCTTTTCTAACCGAAATCTTTTTTGAGTTATTGTGCATGGTGCATTGTTTAGATTCACCTTAAAGATAAATTATTTGGGAAAATCTTCTGAAATTTCGTTGGATTTTGAGAAAAACACCGATCCGATTGGTAACTCTTTAGTGAGATTAGGAGTAGTAATTTGGACTATACCATTAAAAGTCACCAAAATGCATGTAGGCGATCTATCTGTGCCAACACATGTATGTATTTATCGCTTTTTATCATGGGCTCTAAAGTTAACTAAACAGAACGCTGAACTACTCGGTCATTTGGAGCCATGGCCCTAGGGCTATAACTGTTGACTTCAAACTCTTCTTTGCTGCAGCGATGCATGTTCTGGCATAGCACGTTAGCTTATTGTAATGTAAAGAGGAGGCTTTCAACATCCACATCATGAGCTTATAAATTCAGTGACTCAAGCTTTGTTTAAATTCATATTAAGTCGTAATAGTTTGGAGGAGCAGAGCGTCTTCTACCCTACAGATAGTCTAGAAGACTACCATCATGATCCGGAAGTTCGTAGGATATTAAAAAGTGTGGTAATTAAATGGTACCATGATGACGGGACTTGCTGTTTGCGAAGTTCTGGAGTATATTGGACACACTAGTCCAGCATTCAATCGAGCTTTCAAACTAGTGATATCGTCTATCTAGGTGTCCTGATAACTATAGAGGACCTCGAGATGAGCGAAGCAAACCAGAAGCAATTTTCCAACGCCCATTAACGCATGGCACACTCTCCTTCACAATTCTTCTCCATTCAAACGCATCATTTCTTTCTATGATTTCCTTGCTTGCAACTGCTTCAAAATTTGCTAGTATTCATTCACAAATGTGCCTTTAGCACGCACAATGTTTATGCTTTACGAATCCATGACCAATTGAACCTTGAGCTGCATAGCAACTTTGTATCCCGTATTGAAACACGTTGACGTTGGACAACTAGCGTCATCACTTCTTAGTGGCTTCTCCTTTTATCTCGAGTAATGAAACATTTTCAAAGCCGCTAATAGACGCAAATCAGTAGTCTGTTTTCTTTGCTCTTACACTGAACAAATAATTTGGGGAAGAATGCATCACGGGTAGTGTAGGAGTAGGTCGAATTGTTGAGCACCCATGCATGCCCAAGCAGTGCATATTTTCTCATCGGAGGACGACCAACTACTTCGATCCAATGTTTCCTGTGCCTCTCCCTGATTTGAGATTACACAGCAGTTGGACGACCTGCCAGTTCAAAGTAGCTTGCTCAAATTTTACACCGTGTTTACGCAGCTAGCCTTCCAACCACACCGACACTCACTTCACTCTACACCCCAGCACTATATGAAAGCGATTGCAATAATGGCAGTATTAGTGCCTGCAACGGTGGTGGTGTGACCCCTATCCACACCTCTTAGCAGATGTTTACTTTTGGCAGCATCATCCTTGACTAAATCAGCCACTCTGTCATCTACCGATCAATCAATGCGAATGGATGGATATCTCTGTAACTTAAGATCTTGCATGATAGAAACAGACCATTCATGAACTAAAAAATGCTGATGTGTTGCCAGAACTACAAGCTGCTAGGTTAGTCCTCGACCCCAGAAAATACCTACCTGTTTAACAGTAGAGAAGTTCCCATCTCCTGTGGCTGCTTGTGGAAAAATTTTAAAAACCACCTCTTGATCAGCTACGCTCCTCCGGTTGGCAGATCAGGGCGTTAGTCGGGCGTTGCGTGCACTACTGGCCATTCTGTGCTCAAGTCTAAGCATTCAGTGGCAAGTCCGGTCACACACTTGGTGAGAGTAATTCTAATCAATTAGTGATATTACCACCAGAATCGAGGAACTGACAGAAGCACGGCTGGCGTTAATTTGCCACTTCAACTCCGTAATAGCGTCAGTCACTCGGCAAGTTGCCTGCCCAACTTAAGGCAAGCGAGTAGATGGACAATCAAAATCAGGCAGATTTACTTCAGTTGCTTCTGGTAGGAATGAAACACTGACCTGATCGGTGCTATCGAGAGCCTCGAAAGGTGGGCCAATTTTATGCTAGTAATAACGCCCATGTGTACGTCGACAGGCAGATTTCTCTGTGGGCAAGTTTCTAGATGATTCTATTTTTCTGATAACTTCTGCGTTCATACACGCCTTCCACACTACCACTTCGGTAGCTGTGCTTTGAGCCTGCTAATGCTCATTTAGAGCCTAGGGTCAAACAGTGTGTAGAAGGTTCATCCTACTCTCTCTTTTCTTCTTTACCATTGGAAGGCTGAGTAGGCTTTGCCATCGTTATTATAGGTCAGAGATAAGGTATAAGGAAATATTGTAGAAGATTTAAGACGGAGATGTGTCACGCTGCCCTGCAATTAGGTTCAAATTGTCCTCCCGCCGCTAAGCCGTCAAAGAAACTCACTCGGACACAGGCTTGAAAACCGGTTTTTCCATAAACCTTGGCAATCAGAAGGCAACCTTGGGCTGAAGCGCTTGACTGTCGATTTGAGGCATTAAGACCGCTAATGCCTGTTTGCAATGTCTGCTGCTACCATGAAATCAGTAGCAGATGTACTGCGCCACGCTGAATGGCTTAATGTCATTTTGATTGGCTGGCTGTAGGAATGGCTCACATTGTGGACTTTCCATGCGGCTTACCTACATCCAGTCAAAGTCAACTGGCATCCAAAGATAGATAAGTCTCATTCCCCCAAAATCATTCAAAATCGTCCTGTGTCATGAACCCAACCAATTATCAGACGCAGATGGGACGACAAAAACCGTGATTGTAGGATCTGCAGCAATGGAATCATGGCTTGGGTTTGCTTAAGCTACTGAGCTTTCGCCTTTCCTTGGAGTGCTGAAGTACATGATTTCATGACCTCACTGTGTCTGAGTGCTTTTAAGCGGCCCTCTGACAAAGTGGATTGTTGGCGTACGGAGGTGTACTTTCCTACTTTACTGGAGCAGATTAAAATATGGGCGAAGACACAAACTACAATTTTGTTTAATGCTTTGATGCAAGGTGATGCAAAACATACTGCAGCTAGATCCTACAAAATGCATTCATGGAAATGCATACATCTTAAAGTAAATTGTTGCCATGCATTTTGTTTTCAAATTGAAATTAAGCTGAGCATCGTGGCTTTTATGAAGGACCACGCACCATTGCAACTTACTCTGGCGACCTTATTCACTGCAGAAGCTTTATAGTGTGATCTGGTGTGTTTGACGAAAAAAACTAATCGAATGCATTCACTTATCTCTTGCCTACACCAAACAAGCAGGTTGAGATTTGTGGCTAGATATTTTGTTGTTTCTTCAACAATTCTCATTGTTGTCATTCCAGCACACACTAAGAAGTTGTGGCAAAAAGGGCTTTGATGGTTTCGGTTGAAGGGGTAGCTACATTGACTAATCCGGGTGAAGTCTGGTGAGCGTGAACATTATCACTCCGACGGAGCCGGTTTGCCTCCTAATTGAATGCGTTACCTAATCATTCCACTCGGATTTGCTCTGTAAATTCAGGTGAGGTATTTACCTTAAATAGTAAAATTTCTAAAAATCGATGCCCAAACTGTGCGAAATGGAAGTAACTGAAACAAGATTGCGCAGCGACTGGCCAAACATTGCAAAAACTGCTGACATGCACAGAACAGCACTTGATTAGAAAGCATCCTATTCAAAGACCAACCCGATTCACCGTGCTTTCCATCTTTGTCAGGGTAACATTCGAAGCTTTCTATTCTATGCACTAAGTCATGTTTGCATTGCAAAGGGGATTGTGGACCAGCTGCCACTTTCAACATTGCAAACCCGGCCTCCATTTAAAAGAAACTAGCATCAATCCAGTCAAATTTGATAAATGAATGGAGATTTATCTTAGTGTGCAATGGCCATCACCCATAGTACACAGATAGGTTGTGTAGGGAATAATTGCTAACCTGCAATACTTCGCGTGTTAAATAGGCACCCCTTTCCTCCGGCATCTGCATTTTCCAATCCTTTCATGTTCTTATTTGCCCTTCCCTTCACTGCTCATATTTTTGGTTGTGAAGGCAGGAATGCATACAGTCCAGTAAAAACGGAAAAGAGCCTATGTTGTGGGCATCTAAGGATGTCGGTGATCTGTTGGTTCCAGCAGAGATAATGCATTTCAGGTGTCATGGACAACCGGCAAGTGAACTGATGCGAGACGGCTCTCATGCAATTTCTAAATGCAAATTATAGGAATCAATTTTAAAGGAACACATTGAGCATCCGAGCGTGTGGTTTGATTTCGAACAAGTATTTCCGGTAAGCATAGTCGGTGATTCCATGAAAACGTCTACCTGCACAGTCATTGTGTTGTTGGCTGCAGTGGATACCATGCGAGTGGAAATGGCAAATGCGCTTTGAGTGGTGTATTTTGGGGTAGTCCCTGTCATCAGAAAGAAGTCGTGTCTCATATCATTCGTTTGTAAGCAGATTGAGCAATATCTAGTTTATTAGAAAAATGTGCCTATAAATTTATCCCGAAATGCAAAGAAATAATTACCTGCATGGTTTTACTTCAACAAGGCGTCGACTTTCTTGGTACATGCTACTTCAATTTACCACGAACACTCACATCTAGTGCTCTTAGTGTGTACAATTTGTTTGCATTTCTCGTCACCATCAGAATGGTAGCTGCAAATTATTCTTCCATGTAGTTTGTTTAGACACCCATAAATTAGACTTTAAACAAGTATTGCAGTGGGATGTGCTGCAATAAAAAGCGTTTCAGTTTATTTAGCGATTGTAGTCAACCGTTCTCGGCTTAATTTCTGCCAACTGGCTTGCTTACACGGATGTTTGTCTGGCATCCTGACTATCCAGCCGGCTGACTGGATAACCGGCTGATCGTCTGACCACTGCCTCGCCGGTCAAGCTGTTGCTGCATGGATGTCCAACTCCCCGCATGTTGGCTAAAAGATTAAACTTATGAAAATTTGTTGATGAAATCAGGAGAGGGAGTGCAATTTCGTGTCGATCGCAGTAATTTATTTCGGCCTTTTGGACTTGCTGCTCGCTTAGAGATGGTAGCAGAATACACGGCTTGCACGCGAATGCAACGGGAAATCAGGCAGCACAATACAGAACTTGCAAGCGTGTAGGCAAGTTATTATCTGTTCTTAAGAGGTGGTGATAAATAACATAAATATGGTAAGATGTAAAAGGAGTTTACTCAGATTTGCCCGAGTATAGTAAAAGATATGCGCATAATCGAAAACACGTTTTATAATCTTAAGGAGACAAGTAAGTGAATCATGACTGCATGCGTAGTTGTCGCAATCGTAATCGACAATGTGCGTTGTCTCCTAGTTTAAAGTCCTCGACTGCAACGATTATTTGCTGCATCACAGATAGTGAGTGCACCAATTAATATGGCCGCCCCGTAAAACAAATTAACTCGCGAAATTTGTTATCACTCAGTTGACTTACCAAGCGACATCCTTGCTAATTGGAAGACATTATTTTACGAAACGTGCAAGTACCTGAGACGAGGTAGAATTTGACACGATAATGCTTGCATCTTACGAAATTTTGTACACATTAAATTTGAGCACATTTTTGGACATTGCCGGTAAAATTCAGTGAAATCTGCTTCTGCCCGACGGTGACGCAGCTAATAATGGAACAGATGAAACTGGCTTTTCTCCTTGCCACTTCCTATGACGTTTTCGAAGCCGAAGTTGAGTTTTTCATTGTGTGAGCTTTATAGGCTTTAACCCGTTCCAGCTGACTTCCGTGAATACAAAACGACCAGCCATTTGTGTCAGTAACTGGCATGCTCCCCACCTCTAGCACGTGATGGCAGTGTTTACCTGCGTCAGATCGTTTAAGCATAGCAGCAAGCTTAGTGATTATGCGGCGGATCACATACCAATGTCCCTAGTTGCGACATCACCTCATCTCTTCTCATGCCTTGAATCCTCAGTTGGGGCTTAGATTCTAACGACTCTCTCTACAACAGAGGGTTTCTGGCATATGAACGGTCCATTGACTTTATCAACACCTTCCTGATTTCATTTTGCGCACTGGCTTGCAAACCAGGTAGTACGTAATCTCGCTTAGGCGAAATAAATGAATACAGGCAACCAATACATGATGGCTGGCACTCTCACACAGATAGAAATGCTGACGTAATGCTTACTTCCACCATCCGAATTGGGGTTCCACACAAAGCTCAGTCCGTATTTCGTTATTTTAATGTGCCTAAATAGGCTATTCGAGGCTCCATAACAGGCTATTAACTGACCCCACAGCAAATCAGATCCACCTGTTGTGTAAACGTCTTTGTCTGAACTTCTTCTTAGAGTATTTTGTTGGCAAATGATAAGAAACGTCCAGACGAGATTGGCAATGCTGCCTACCCTCAGCTTTGAAGGAGAGTAAGCCTATTGCACAGTTTATCTTCTGATTGATTCGGCTCATTTAGGTCCTCTAGTAAGACATCCCACAGGAGTGTAGTATGACCTTAAAGTTATGCGCAAATTGTGATACACTTCGATATTAATTTTGCTAAGGATCGTAAGCCGTGGTGATTGTAGCTCTTGCATCACACGCAAATCAGGAGAGGTTGAGACAGGCTTTCAAAGCCAGTTTAAACCACTCCTCATTCCTCATTTATAAACTCACGCGTAAAACCATATCTTACTTGAAATTTCAAGAAATTAGCAAATTTTGGACAGTCAGTTTAAAAGGGGGTGCAAGCAAACGCTTTGGGACGCGTGGATTTCAAGTCCCATAGGGCAGAAACTGGTAAAGAAAAGGCGTTTCCCAAATATTGGTGACTCGTTTCGAAGCAGATTCTGTAGAATTTTGATGGCAACGGAGTTTAAACTTACCCGCCACTGCACGATACTTAGGATTGGAATGATGTGACCCTAACACATTCATTCGAACTTTCAAGAAGCACGGACCACAATGCGTGCTGAGTGTGTTTTGTGCCATTTGACTCACTTCTTAGCCACTTCACTGTGACACACATTTGAGAGTGTGCGCCTCCTGCATAGAATTAAATCCAATGTGCTCCGCTCCTCCCCACTATTTCGCGATCGCACATAAACTGCTCCTAATTTTATCCATTTCGCAATACTCAGCAGTCCATTGGAAAGGTCTCAGAGGCACGACTTTGCTGTACAGAATGCTGCATAGAATGTTCAGCGTAGGAGATAGTGTAAGATCGCATGCATTCGCGTCATTCCTGTAGGTATTCCTTTCGCTGTGACACCTGCATTACAATATGAGTTCGAGGTGCCTTCCTGGATACCTCTGCCTTGCCAATGCATAGCACCAATTATTCGAAAGAGCTGGTATGAGGCGCAAATGCCTCAATGGAATTCGTAAACTGCAAGCCAGTTTCCGCTAACTCTACTTTCATTTATTCGCACAAACGATGCAGTAAGACTAAACCTCAAGCCACGGTTAGTTTAGAATCGTGCTGTAGCTTAAACCCAATAAACTTCTGTCTGACTGTGCAAAATTAATCTAGTACTGCAAAGATAACCGGATGAGGCAAACATCGCATCACATGGCACTGCATCAAGTCCCATCGGTCCTTTCGATAGAGACTGCGACTGGCAAGATAAAGCCACACTACTGCTTTGTTTCATCACACCAACGATCACCGCAGCCATGTGCATAATCCCAAGGGAAGGAGGAGGAGCGACATTAAGGTGTGATTCTGACATTTACTTCAGTCTGCACACATCATCACTAGATATGGAGCTGCGCATCATGGTCGTACTTGCTGGCCTATCTATGGTCATTGAAACAATATATCTGGTGTAGATTACTCTAGACGTGCCATTGGCATGTGCAGCCGCAGTCAATGAGTATCGTACGTCGCCTTCCAATCTGTCAAAAGTGATGTTTTAATCAACGAATTTCTCCATCGTGGGTGTATAAGCTATTGCGGCCTCTTACCACAAACTAGCCTTCCAATTTTATGCAAGGCTGGTGGCACACTGACCAAAATGCGTTCTGATTTACAAACAATTATAACATTGAATATTGTGATCAACGCCTTTCGGTGATAAAATTGGCTACAGATGCTCCAGTCACACTTTGCTGTTTGCAAGTCTCTTATTACCTTTACCACGACAGTTGAGGTGACGCATGATACGTTTGCTCAACATTGCACAATGGCACTCTGTTAGCAAAAGAAATACAAAAAGGGTTCTAGCAGATTATGTGGGAGGTGTGACAGTCCCGTTAAACTGATGAGAATTATTTTGGCCACACTTACTGTCATTTTCTAAAGCTTTGCACGCTTCTGCTTTAGACGTGTCAGCTTTAACTACGATTTGACATTAATTATCTTAAATTACAACCTAGTTGATAGGTGCTTTTCTATGTTGTTCACTTTTGCAAATGGGATCACTGACTGCAGCGTATGTGCGCTCTGACTGCTTTGCAAAAAATGCATCGCTAAGCCCATGCAAGTCGGAGGGAAGGAGACGGTAACGAACGAATGCTTGGGATGCGGACAGCACACATGCATAGGCATGAAATGAAATGATTCGATGCAGATGAGGCGACTTATGGACAAGTGAATCGAATGCAACGATGTAAGTCAGTACGCAGTTGGTTGAGATATCTTTACTAAAAGGAGTAGTGAACGGGTTTCGGATTAAGCGAAAGAGGAATGGAAAATACGCGAACGAGTTTAAAAGCCCGGAGAGAGTAACTAATGAGACCATGCAGGCCCGCGTACTATTTGTTATTGCATTAGGATCCCAAGTGCCCACTCAAGCGGCTGCTATCATCCACAGCTGACAGGACTTGAGATTAAAATAACCACTAGCCTACACAAAGTGCAGCTAACGGAATGATAACGCAGTAACTCGCTAGTCATTAAGGCATTACTGACCCAACCCTCATAGAAGTTGCCACGAAGGGGATATATCCTGCAAGATGGACGAGAATATTGTTGGGAATTCGCTGTTCCGTACAATAAATGAAACCGATTTTACCAATTGCGCTTATAAACAGAAGTGGAACCAATCTGTCCTGGTTCGGCTTTTACAAAGGCAATGAAGCTAGGTAGTCTAGTTGCTAATGCGGCCATCAGCTTTAGATAGAATTTGGCATAGAATGCGTGCCGTGTGGTAGTAGATTGCTGCAATTCTCATATATTGGAGAGCAGTGAGATCTAAACGGTGCAGAATGAGTGAAACGACTTGGATTAAAGGAGTCAATTTGATCGCAATTTCCTTTCACTTGAATGCGGGTCCCTTGAGTATGCATGTCCCACAGTATGTCGCCTGTGGAAATATATGGCGCGAAGGCAAAAGAAGGAAGGCGACTACTGAGTGCATGCAAGAAGATCAGTTGATTAAGTTAGGCCAAGCATGGAATCCAAGTATGTGATGACCAATAAATGCCCAGTTGGAATCCCCGCATGCATAACAGCAGCCACTTGCAAGGCAGGTGTAGTGCGTTCGGTTTTCGGAGCCGCGCACTCTCAACAAACGCTTGTACCATTGGCCTTCCATTTGTTTTAAAAGCACTGGTTTGTTATGTAAGATGGATTTGTTAATCAACTTCATCATTTTGATGCATCCTGCCCCCTCGAATATTAGTAAAGATAAACATGACTGAGTAATAGTTCTGATTCGCAATTATTATTGCTCGTGGCGATGGTGATGTGTGTGTAATATTGTTGCCAATTCCGAAGGAGAGGAAGAATGCAAGGTAATAGTGCCGCAGGTAGCGGATATTTCACACATGGTGATGAGGATTGTGCAGTCACCGTCATCGTCTAAAGTCCCCTAATCTTTGACCAGCTTCAGCCAAACAAACGCTTCTATTTGTCAGTTCACTGTTATAGCGTGGAATAAAATCTCTCCTACCATATAATCCTTACCTAGACCCGCTTTTTATGAATAAGTTACTCAACTTGAGGCATTCCATGAATTGATTGAGTGGATGAGCAGTGCCATTTGGATCACCGTTTCGTTAGACTAGGAGGACTTATATTTACCCCTTTGCACGAAAATGTCTTTGCCTGTTTTAACAACCAAATGCCAACTGCGGACTCTACTGCGTACCAGTGCGATTCTCGGGACGATGGTGTGTGCTTGAGATCTTCACAGTTATTTGCAAACAATCTTAATGCTTTAATGCTTGTACTCTGTCACATCTTCAAATGGAGAATAAGCTGATCCTCCAACACCGGCTTCATCGTAAGCGTATAAGTTACCGTATAATTTACTGCGGCTATTTGCCGCAAACTAGCTTTTCAATTTAATGCAAGGGCTAGTGACACAGTGATTGAAACACTGACCAAAGTGTGTCCTGATAAGTAATTACTTATAACACTGAATTTCGTGATCAACGCCCTCCGTTGGTAAAGATGGCTACAGATGCTCCAGTCACACTTTGCTTTATATAAGTCTGTTTCCACCTTTACCACAACAGTTGAGGCGACGCATGATACGTGGGCTAAACATTGCACAATGGTACCCTGCTGACAAAAGAAATATAAAAGGGCTCTAGATGATCATGTGGAAGACATAACTGGCCTGTTAAACTAGCAAGAATTGTGTTTGGTCTCACTTACTGCCCAATTTCTCCAACATTACAAGATTCCACTCTAGACGCATTATCTTTAACTACGATTTGGCGTTAATTAATTTGACTTACAACCTGGTTGATAGGCACGGTTCTATGTTGACTGAGGCATCAAATGGAACGACTGGAAGTAGGCATGAAATGTGGACTGATCAGCATGGACGGTGATAAGCGGTGTGGAGACTTCAGGCCCCAACGACACATCAGCAAGTATTGTTCAATGTGACAGCATGCGTAGCATAGCCTGTAGTTGTAATCAGATTGAGTACAGCATTTGCAAGCTCGTACGAACTTGGGGCATGCTCTTTCAATTTACCGTAGTGTGCTTACTCAGGTAGTGACGGTAAATGCGCATCTACGCGCCCCAAGTAAATAAAGCTTCATGACTAATAATTCTACAAGTTAAATGATTTGAATAATACTTCGGAATTGTTTGACTCTAAGGCAGTCCAATAACTAGTTGAGCATCTAATCTGCAGTGGATCAGGGATAATTTACTTCGCTAAGCGACACTGCTTTGTGGCTTCAAACATAACGACATGGACAAGTCGCATCATTAAAAGGCAATCACAAGCCTGCTTATAAGCAAATGATAGGCAATAAAATCCACATTTGACTAGACGTCGATGAAAGAAAGGCAGAGTTACTTGCTCTGACAAGCATCATAATAAGCACTGTAATTGGAGCTGGTCGATTTTGACGAAGTAGTAAAGGCAGTTTCGCCTCTTTTACCGGATTGGTTGACAGTTAGTGGCACTACAAGATGTCTGTGAACCTTGAGTGCGTGCGTGCGTGCGTGGTTGACAGCATGGCAGCAGAGTAGCCAATAAGAGGCGACAAACGCAGAGAGCGCTTCATAGCCTAACACAACATTTGGCTGACCTTGACCCTGCATTGATCTCCAACGCATTCAGCACACATCATTATGTGATGCGGACCAATCTGGGAGATTGTTCTAGATGCCAAGCTTTAGAGCTTAGTAGAATGCTGCTGCAATGTCGGAAGCTTCTTTAAAATGAAATAAAGCAAGACATTCTAGGATGAAAGGCATTCTAGAATTATTCCATACCATCTAACATTTGAGATTTTAAGTCTACGCGATGGCGTATAAGCTTAATGAAACTATTTCACATGCCCATTTGCACCAATCTTTTATAATTTTGTTTATTTTGCTTTCTCAACTATTTTACCCTCCCAGATAAGACCAATTCTCCAACTGAAGCTTCGATTTTACACCGTACACCGTTTATCAACAAGTTGTCAAAATTCTATAGGCCTTTAATGCTCTGCAGCTCATAAAACGGGTTGTACAAAATTCAAATTTAATAGCTGCACTTTTATTAAACATCCATTTGAATGGATATTAAAGTCACGTCCCGAAGAAAACAATCAGAGATGCAGACAAATAGTCTTTCAGGTTCTCAATTCGAAGGCACTTGTAAGACAGCAGATAGCCTTTGCCATTAGACCACTCATAATCTTTTGTACGCAAAGGCACCTTTTGCTCTGTCTACCCTCTTTGCCGACAAAGCTGAAATCAATTAAGGTGCTGGACTTACTGTAAGCACAAGCCTTTTTGTGGTAAAGCCATTGGTTTACGGTGTTTCAATGTCTTCCTTTTATGACGAATTAATTGATTTTTATTTCAGAACGTGCATGATCACGTCATGCGCCTTCCGACTGGACGGAGCATAGACTGTGGTTCTCAGCGTCAGTTTAAGCATTTCGCAACGATGTGGAAGCATAAGCTGTATTGATACACCCGGCAGAAATTCAAGACCTAATGTGAGGCGTACACACCCTAGTGTAGAACTCATGCGTCTCTAGTTGATGCACAATGAATCTGGATTGGTGTGCTGACACATCAAATATGCATATGATTTTTATCTCAGTTGACACCACATCTCCTGTTGTAACGAAAAAGGTGGTACCATGATGGTCACTTGTAAGTTACCGTTTTATGTGCTCTGTAACTCGCACGTTAGCATGCGCTATATGAGTGTTGAGGGCATTGTTATCTCATTTACTGCAGACATGGCAAAAGAAGTCAAGGTGGTCGAAAATTGGCCAGAGATCATTGCTTTGTTTCGACCATGTGCAATACCTAAGTCTATATGAATCAGCACTTAATCCCACGGCTGCCCACCAATTCACTGTAAATGTCGGTTGTTGATGCCAATTCATAAATTATGTCAAGAAAGGATGGTAAATGAGTGGATTCGAAACATCCTTAAGCAATAATTTTCACCCACATCCACAAGCATTTGATGCTGTTTAATAGCTGGCTTGTCAAAGTGTCCTTGTGGCAAACGAAAGACATGTTGGCTGCGTACTAAGTTAGCAAATACTTTGAAATCCTAAATGCTGGTCTTTGTTTGCAACGCAATCCGCATATCAAACGTGTCACCTAATCACTCAGTCCAACGCACATATCTATGCAGCAGATAGCTTTCGCAACGCAGATAAATGTGCAATCCACTACCATCAGGCATCTTGTGCAAATGCGATGCGTTGACCGTATCTCTACGCACCTCCGCGTCTTCGTTGATGCAGTCTAGCTGTTCCAATCGTTGCATTACTCAGCACTGATGACTGTACATCGCCCACCATTCCTAATGCACCGAAGTCAGTAGTGTGAGTTTTGTAATCACGCAAAATTATTGGTGCTTTATATTAACTCAATGGATCATCATGTGGTGGGTTGTAAGTTGCCGAGAAACGCAACATAGGCCCCTTGAAAGGGGAGGATTTCGCTGCACTAGCATAGAACAGTCGATGATCATTTCGGTTTCCTAGCATTAATGAATGCACTGTTTCTTGCAATAAGCCGGCCACATCGTGGTCATCTCCCAGCGTACTCTACAAAATAGCCTCACGTCCTGCATTTCCACAGAAGGTAAGCAACTTTGTTTTTGACCCCATTGTCACGTCGGGACAAGTCATCTTGTAGAATGCGCTCTAAATGACGGATGGTAGAGCCGCATCGTTTGACTTTGAAGGAAAAGCTGTCAGAAGTTGTGCTAAGAATGTGAGCTCAGTTGGGTAGACGAATGGTGCTAAAAAGCCAATAATTAGTTTATTCGGTTCGATGTCCCATCCAATCGTCATCCACAGGGGGTGTGCTTTACCCCTCCCACCAGTCACCAATCCCAATGGTCTCAAACCTCTTAGTTAATGCTTCACAATGCGGAATGCATCCTCGTCCATAGTTCAGTCAATCCGTCTCAAGCCCCCGCTCACGATGTAGACAGTGTGCGAGGCTCAGCTCGTTATTTCTTCTAGCATGTGGCAGAAACCAAGCATTCCAGCATAAAAACATTCGTCGGAAATTAGGAGGACCACATTTATTTACCACTAGTCAGTGTATTCTGCACTCTGCACTCGAGTGCGAAGATGGGCTATAAGGGTGATCGATTACAGAAGAAGATATCATTGAGCAGACATGGTGTATTTATAAGAAGTTGCCACAAGCGCATTAACCAGTGGGACATTTGGTCTTGACCAACTAAGCGAATTCTATACCCACACATTGGACTATGTGAGATGTTTTCTCCTATGAGTGACTGAGCATTCAGCATTCATGCATGTTGTCATCAATCTGCACAGACACGAAAGTCACTTCAACGTACGAGGTCAGTTCATGTGGTAAAACCTCTGCCCATCACTCGTGTCATCATCGTGTAGGCTGATGTGAGTTTGTGGGTTTAGAGTCACATATCAATGGAGATTATCTCTCATGTGGTTCAAGATCTCTTCGTAACCATGTGCCGTTTGGATCCGTCTGGCCACGCTTTGAGGTTGAGGCCAGATGCATGGGATATTACCTGCCTACTATGAAGCGAATGCGATGTGCTTGAGTTCCACTGCCACTAGTCTCAACAAAGGCTTGCATCGGTATTCTTCTCCTATCTCTTTCAATATGACACTTGCCACCACTAGTCCGTGACTTCATAGTTTATACATATGATGAACATGTAAATGCAGGTGGCAGAGAAGTAAATGTGACGTCAAATGCACATAGCCCTGTGTTGCCTGAAGGGGGAAAGTGCGCATGGTATTTGCCTCACGGATGATGGATTCAGTAGAGAAATTTATGATTACTAACACACTCAGCACACATCACTACGTGACGCCCACCAATCTGGAGCGATGGTGCTAGATGCTAAGCTCCAGAGCTTACTTGAATGCTGCTGCGCTGTTGGAAACTTCTTTAAAGTGAAATAAAGTAAGGTGTTTTAGGGTAGCAGGAATTCTAGAATTGTTTCAGACCATCATGCATGCCCAGACTCTAGCACTTGAGACTCAACAAATAGCATCCGTTGGTCAAGGATAGACGATGTTGCATAAGTTCAATTCGCCTTTCTTCTATGTTCAACCTTTGATTAATACTTTTTAATTTTATCTTTTTCACTATCCCACTGGCCCAGGGAAGACCAGATCACCAACTTATCGCCATGATACGTGTTTCGTAACGGCCTGAATCCTGCACCATACAGATTATTATCATTGTTATTCTACGAGCTCCCCAATCTATGCTCCCCATAATAGGGTAGTGCGAAATTCGAGTTGATCAGTTACGCTTTTAATACGTCCTTGTTGCTGGATGGCAAAATAATGTCGTAGGGGAAAAACGGAGACGCGACCAAACGACACTCCTGGTCCTCAATTCTAAGATACGTGTGGGACAATGGTTCAGTGAGGAAAGTAAATACGGCTGTTCGATAGAGATTGGAGTGAAGGAATATAAGCCAACAATTAAATATGCGCAAGTCAAGTTGCTCTCACACACCATCATCTAGTCCTGAAGTATCGATGCCACGTGGTGAACCTCAAGTCCTACATTCTGGTCATGCTTGATGACATAGCAAAATTGTGAAGTGTCCGCGTTCCTGCAGAGAGCATCGCAGTTAACTCTGGTGTCTGGCGCCCTTGTACAACACTTCCGATTGGTTAGCATCACATAGAGATGTGTTGTGTGTGTTGATAATCAACATAGGGTCGGAGTCAACCAAGTGCTCTGTCTTTGCCACCTCCCACTAACCACTCTGCTGCTACGCACGCACACGTTCCTTCGTCTCCGTAACTCGAGCAAGGTGGTTTTGTGGTATCTCTCTGCTATTCAATGTGGTGAAGGTTCTTCATCAAACCCGCTTGCCAGCCTTGCCATTTTGCAACTATTTCAATGCTTATAACGATGACCCATCCACAAATTCGCCTAGTGCAAGTGAACTCCAAGCTTCACTCACCATGTACTACGACCATGCATCCCAATCAGACACGACGCTTGTCAATTCAGCAAGATAGATCCTTCAATTGGATTTTAAACCATATTTGAAGGAGGAAGGTAGAACAATAAAGATGTGACATTGTAAAGCATAAGGGATTTGCCCTACTTCACCTCCCATTGTGATTTATATTAGAATCAATGCAAGAGGGAGACTCATAGAAAGAAGGAAGAGGTAAGCGCAAAATGGTTGTGATTTTTTATTAACAACGATATGGAATGACATGGTGATGGCAAGCAATCACGATCGAATGGCACCGACACATGTTCTGCATTGAAAGAACCTATGGGGAAAAGCAAGACTTGATGAGCGCAAGTTATGGGTCGCGAGTTTATATATAGCTACAACTGATGCTAATTCTCACCGACTTATGATGGAGCTCAGGCAAGCATCACAGCCATGTAGGCTAATGCGAGTAAAGAGATTGCGGAGGTTGAGGCAGACCCACTGTTTGTGGCAGCACGTTCTTCCACTCCCATGTAAGTAGACACATAATTCCTCGGTGTGGAGGTGTGCCTTGTTTGTTCAACTTCTGCCTCAACACTGGGTACTGTTTCGACTTCATCAAAGTAATGCTTAACACTTCTGCCATCCCTAACTGCCTCAACAGTCACCTTGTATTTCGAATTGGCTTCAAACCCCACCAGAGTTGCTTCTCCAAGTAAATAATCTACGGTCTCATTCTTGACTGAGATGCCGTCAGGTGACGCAGTAATTTTAATTTGGTCAGCAAAGTTTTCACCCAAAGTTTGGACATCCCAACGTAGGGTGATTTCGTGGGCTCCTACGTGATACCACGTGAAGTTATTCGGAAGCCGGGTAAACGGTATTACCTCCACATCTATAAAACAAGAAGCGCTGTTTTCGGCAGAGTTGTTTCGGGTGCTTTAATGCAATGAGGAACGAGACAGTAAAATATTTTCAGATACCAAACTGACAGTAATAGTAGTGGTGCGCAGGTTGAATCCACTCATTTGCCTTATACATGAGGCGGGTAACTTGAACATTCCAGAGCGGACACGCGTCAGTGAATGTTAGCTTTCGTCTTGAGTGTATGTTGTAATGAGGGGCTGAAGTGGAGGTAGATGTCTTAGGTGACTCGGCCCAATGATTGGTATTTGCACATCACCTATCCACACACTTTTGCACAATGTGCTAAAGAATGGAATGGAATGCAATACAAGTAGATCTGTGGCGTTATTCTCTCCCCATGTGAAGAGACATGTCATTCTTCGACATGGTGTCGCGCATCATATTCTCACTTGCTACCTTCGCAGTGTGCAGTGCTTGGCATGAATGTATGGTAGATTACAATACTGCTACCATCTGTCATTGCATTCACAAACACATTGCGTGATGTGGACACACACGAGTCTGTAAATAAGATGGAACATGGGATGCTCCAAATTTGCTGAACACAGGCGAATGGAATGAAACTTCCCATGTGAATACGTGGAGCCTGATTAGAGTCGAGTAGTAAAAGGCATCTTACCGCCCACTGCTCCGTAGACAATTGCTAGAAGAGTGATGGAGAAGAGGAGGAGACTGCGTTGGGTGGACATCTTCGGCGCGAGAAGGTGAAGTTGGCACAACTCAGGGCGTACTTATAAGTAGGCGCCACAAGCACATCAGCCTATGAGACATGTGACCTTGGCACACGAGGTGGCTTCTGCACCCACACATTGGAGGTTTAATGCTTCCAAACCCTTCCACATTTATTTCTTTAGCTAAATTAGACGTGTGCTTGTTTAGTGAAGGTACATGGAGAACTAGGATAGATTCATGACACCAAAATGATTATGTACTCTTTACAGCCATTTAACGCTTACGAGTCGAACATCCTGCTTAAAGTAGAGCTGAACCGATAAAATTATCTGAGTGGCATCTGTTTAGATGCCTAAAACACGAAATGCACACGCTGCTTCTTTCAATGACTGAACCATAACTTGTTCGTCACCCAACTAGCCCCAAAGTGAAGAATCGAGAGTGCCCTCTACAACTGATTGCATGTTCTAAGAAAAGGGAGAGATTTTAGTCAATCAGTCAAGCATCATGTTAGGCATTACAGGTGGAGTGGAATGGCAAAGTTAGCAAGCGGGCTTGACGAAGGATTTAAAGCAAGTTGTTCTATGTTGCCAGATTGCTTGGCAGATAGAAATGCCACGAAGCCGCCTTACCTGAATGATGAAGATGGAGGAGCGGGTGCTTGGCTGCATAGCAGCAGGGTGGCCAATGAGAGGTGGCGGAGACAGAGCATTTGGTTGATTTGACCCTGTGTTAATCACTGACGCACTCAGCACACGTCTCTATGTGATGCCTGCCCATCAGGAGTGTTAAGGCTCAGAGTTATCTACGATGCCGCCACGACGATGACGTCTTACTGAAGGTGGAACGAATCGATTCTTTGTGGGAACGTTGGCACCTTAGATTTTTATGCCACCAAATATGTTCAGAAATGGAGATCTGAGATTCACCGCGCAGCATTCATAATTCAGGACCGAATGATGGTATGTGGGTGTAACCTAACTTTCTCACACACTTACTTGTTCGTTCCTATTCCTCCACGCCAACCTTTACCAAGCAGTTGTATTTTACTTTCCCAATCACCCATCCTCGTGGTAGACCTGATTACCGACTTTTCTCAGTGCTGTGCATCCCATAACAGATTGGATTCTATGCTATTCCCCTCTATCAACAATTCGCTGTGATTGGTAGGGATGATTAAGCTACGCAAACCAAATAATGTGTTGTGCGAAATTCAAATTGGCAAGCGACATCCTTGCAAAAGCCTCCCATTTGCTCGATGATAAAGTCACGTCCCGAGAAAATCTACCGCAGATGCAAACAAACTCCACTTCTCACCATTAATTCTCAACTACGAGTAAGACGGATGGACATCTTTGACGTTAAACAGCTTTTGAGCTAAAGGTTTAGTTATTCTGCCAGCTACCTCCGCTGTCAACGCGTTTAAATTTGAGAGGATTTCTGGATACCGTGTCTACACAGAACTGCTTCACGATGCAGAGATAGCTTCATGTAAATTTCGGTATGTTTGACCCTCATAGTAGTTTGATTGTCTGTGTTTTACAAGGTGTATGAACCCCTCATACGCCTTCTGACTGAACGAGGTGCCTTGAGTTCGTGCAACAAATTGGGGACATTCTACTTCGTTGGACTTAAAGATGATGAACTTAGAATACAAATACAAGATCTGTTCTGAGGAATGCCACTTTGGCTAATATCTACTGAAATGTTGAAAAGATTGTTTACATTTTTGGGATTCAATTCATCCATGCGAGTCAATGTAAATTTCCACATCATGGCGATTAGAAGTGCGACAACGCATCAGGGATAAGCGCATACAAATCCCTCTTCTTTGGTATGACGTTTACTTTTCGTCACAGGTGGCCAGCATAAACGAAAAGGGTGCCTGCTCTCATAAATTCATTTGTCCTTATTCGAAAACCATCCACAACAAATAGCAATTTCTTTGTAGTTTTAACACCTCTAGCAGAATCAAGTAAAGCCGTCATTAATTATCTAATGTCATTATTCTCCACCGAGGGGCTGTACTGAATTTATGCTCGATTGTCTCAAATTCCTGATCATCGAAAACTTCTCTACCAAATCCATTATTTGTGAGGCAAATATTATGCTCTCTTCTTTTCTTCAGGCGGCACAGAGCCATGCGCATTTGACGTCACATTTACTTCTCTGCCACCTCCATTTGCATGCTCATCAAACTTATAAACCATGAAGACACAGACTGGTGGTGGCGAGTATCAATTCTGATTCATGCAACAAGCAAGTGGCTTTAAAAGAAGTGGGAGAAGAATACCGATGCGAGCATTTGTTGAGTCTAGTGGCAGTGGAACTTGAGCACATCGCATTCGCTTCATAGTAGGCAGGTAATATCCTATGCATCTGGCCTCAACCTCAAAGTGTGGCCAGACGGATCCAAACGGCACATGGTTACGAAGAGATCTTGAACCACATGAGAGATAATCTCCATTGATATGTGACTCTAAACCCACAAACTCACATCAGCCTACACGATGATGACACGAGTGATGGGCAGAGGTTTTACCACATGAACTGACCTCGTACGTTGAAGTGACTTTCGTGTCTGTGCAGATTGATGACAACATGCATGAATGCTGAATGCTCAGTCACTCATAGGAGAAAACATCTCACATAGTCCAATGTGTGGTATAGAATTGACTTACTTGGTCAAAACCAAATGTCTTACTGGTTAATGCGCTTGTGGCAACTTCTTATAAATACACCATGTCCGCTCAGTGATATCCTCTTCTGTACTCGATCACTCTTATAGCTCACCTTCGCATTCGAGTACAGTGTGAAGACTACACTGACTAGTGGTAAATAAATGTGGTCCTCCTAATTTCCGACGAATGTTTTTATGCTGGAATGCTTGGTTTCTGCCACATGCTAGAAGAAATAACGAGCTGAGCCTCGCACACTGTCTACATCGTGAGCGGGGGCTTGAGACGGATTGACTGAACTATGGACGAGGATGCATTCCGCATTGTGAAGCATTAACTAAGAGGTTTGAGACCATTGGGATTGGTGACTGGTGGGAGGGGTAAAGCACACCCCCTGTGGATGACGATTGGATGGGACATCGAACCGAATAAACTAATTATTGGCTTTTTAGCACCATTCGTCTACCCAACTGAGCTCACATTCTTAGCACAACTTCTGACAGCTTTTCCTTCAAAGTCAAACGATGCGGCTCTACCATCCGTCATTTAGAGCGCATTCTACAAGATGACTTGTCCCGACGTGACAATGGGGTCAAAAACAAAGTTGCTTACCTTCTGTGGAAATGCAGGACGTGAGGCTATTTTGTAGAGTACGCTGGGAGATGACCACGATGTGGCCGGCTTATTGCAAGAAACAGTGCATTCATTAATGCTAGGAAACCGAAATGATCATCGACTGTTCTATGCTAGTGCAGCGAAATCCTCCCCTTTCAAGGGGCCTATGTTGCGTTTCTCGGCAACTTACAACCCACCACATGATGATCCATTGAGTTAATATAAAGCACCAATAATTTTGCGTGATTACAAAACTCACACTACTGACTTCGGTGCATTAGGAATGGTGGGCGATGTACAGTCATCAGTGCTGAGTAATGCAACGATTGGAACAGCTAGACTGCATCAACGAAGACGCGGAGGTGCGTAGAGATACGGTCAACGCATCGCATTTGCACAAGATGCCTGATGGTAGTGGATTGCACATTTATCTGCGTTGCGAAAGCTATCTGCTGCATAGATATGTGCGTTGGACTGAGTGATTAGGTGACACGTTTGATATGCGGATTGCGTTGCAAACAAAGACCAGCATTTAGGATTTCAAAGTATTTGCTAACTTAGTACGCAGCCAACATGTCTTTCGTTTGCCACAAGGACACTTTGACAAGCCAGCTATTAAACAGCATCAAATGCTTGTGGATGTGGGTGAAAATTATTGCTTAAGGATGTTTCGAATCCACTCATTTACCATCCTTTCTTGACATAATTTATGAATTGGCATCAACAACCGACATTTACAGTGAATTGGTGGGCAGCCGTGGGATTAAGTGCTGATTCATATAGACTTAGGTATTGCACATGGTCGAAACAAAGCAATGATCTCTGGCCAATTTTCGACCACCTTGACTTCTTTTGCCATGTCTGCAGTAAATGAGATAACAATGCCCTCAACACTCATATAGCGCATGCTAACGTGCGAGTTACAGAGCACATAAAACGGTAACTTACAAGTGACCATCATGGTACCACCTTTTTCGTTACAACAGGAGATGTGGTGTCAACTGAGATAAAAATCATATGCATATTTGATGTGTCAGCACACCAATCCAGATTCATTGTGCATCAACTAGAGACGCATGAGTTCTACACCAGGGTGTGTACGCCTCACATTAGGTCTTGAATTTCTGCCGGGTGTATCAATACAGCTTATGCTTCCACATCGTTGCGAAATGCTTAAACTGACGCTGAGAACCACAGTCTATGCTCCGTCCAGTCGGAAGGCGCATGACGTGATCATGCACGTTCTGAAATAAAAATCAATTAATTCGTCATAAAAGGAAGACATTGAAACACCGTAAACCAATGGCTTCACCACAAAAAGGCTTGTGCTTACAGTAAGTCCAGCACCTTAATTGATTTCAGCTTTGTCGACAAAGAGGGTAGACAGAGCAAAAGGTGCCTTTGCGTACAAATGATTATGAGTGGTCTAATGGCAAAGGCTATCTGCTGTCTTACAAGTGCCTTCGAATTGAGAACCTGAAAGACTATTTGTCTGCATCTCTGATTGTTTTCTTCGGGACCTGACTTTAATATCCATTCAAATGGACGTTTAATAAAAGTGCAGCTATTAAATTTGAATTTTGTACAACCCGTTTTATGAGCTGCAGAGCATTAAAGGCCTATAGAATTTTGACAACTTGTTGATAAACGGTGTACGGTGTAAAATCGAAGCTTCAGTTGGAGAATTGGTCTTATCTGGGAGGGTAAAATAGTTAAGAAAGCAAAATAAACAAAATTATAAAAGATTGGTGCAAATGGGCATGTGAAATAGTTTCATTAAGCTTATACGCCATCGCGTAGACTTAAAATCTCAAATGTTAGATGGTATGGAATAATTCTAGAATGCCTTTCATCCTAGAATGTCTTGCTTTATTTCATTTTAAAGAAGCTTCCGACATTGCAGCAGCATTCTACTAAGCTCTAAAGCTTGGCATCTAGAACAATCTCCCAGATTGGTCCGCATCACATAATGATGTGTGCTGAATGCGTTGGAGATCAATGCAGGGTCAAGGTCAGCCAAATGTTGTGTTAGGCTATGAAGCGCTCTCTGCGTTTGTCGCCTCTTATTGGCTACTCTGCTGCCATGCTGTCAACCACGCACGCACGCACGCACTCAAGGTTCACAGACATCTTGTAGTGCCACTAACTGTCAACCAATCCGGTAAAAGAGGCGAAACTGCCTTTACTACTTCGTCAAAATCGACCAGCTCCAATTACAGTGCTTATTATGATGCTTGTCAGAGCAAGTAACTCTGCCTTTCTTTCATCGACGTCTAGTCAAATGTGGATTTTATTGCCTATCATTTGCTTATAAGCAGGCTTGTGATTGCCTTTTAATGATGCGACTTGTCCATGTCGTTATGTTTGAAGCCACAAAGCAGTGTCGCTTAGCGAAGTAAATTATCCCTGATCCACTGCAGATTAGATGCTCAACTAGTTATTGGACTGCCTTAGAGTCAAACAATTCCGAAGTATTATTCAAATCATTTAACTTGTAGAATTATTAGTCATGAAGCTTTATTTACTTGGGGCGCGTAGATGCGCATTTACCGTCACTACCTGAGTAAGCACACTACGGTAAATTGAAAGAGCATGCCCCAAGTTCGTACGAGCTTGCAAATGCTGTACTCAATCTGATTACAACTACAGGCTATGCTACGCATGCTGTCACATTGAACAATACTTGCTGATGTGTCGTTGGGGCCTGAAGTCTCCACACCGCTTATCACCGTCCATGCTGATCAGTCCACATTTCATGCCTACTTCCAGTCGTTCCATTTGATGCCTCAGTCAACATAGAACCGTGCCTATCAACCAGGTTGTAAGTCAAATTAATTAACGCCAAATCGTAGTTAAAGATAATGCGTCTAGAGTGGAATCTTGTAATGTTGGAGAAATCGGGCAGTAAGTGAGACCAAACACAATTCTTGCTAGTTTAACAGGCCAGTTATGTCTTCCACATGATCATCTAGAGCCCTTTTATATTTCTTTTGTCAGCAGGGTACCATTGTGCAATGTTTAGCCCACGTATCATGCGTCGCCTCAACTGTTGTGGTAAAGGTGGAAACAGACTTATATAAAGCAAAGTGTGACTGGAGCATCTGTAGCCATCTTTACCAACGGAGGGCGTTGATCACGAAATTCAGTGTTATAAGTAATTACTTATCAGGACACACTTTGGTCAGTGTTTCAATCACTGTGTCACTAGCCCTTGCATTAAATTGAAAAGCTAGTTTGCGGCAAATAGCCGCAGTAAATTATACGGTAACTTATACGCTTACGATGAAGCCGGTGTTGGAGGATCAGCTTATTCTCCATTTGAAGATGTGACAGAGTACAAGCATTAAAGCATTAAGATTGTTTGCAAATAACTGTGAAGATCTCAAGCACACACCATCGTCCCGAGAATCGCACTGGTACGCAGTAGAGTCCGCAGTTGGCATTTGGTTGTTAAAACAGGCAAAGACATTTTCGTGCAAAGGGGTAAATATAAGTCCTCCTAGTCTAACGAAACGGTGATCCAAATGGCACTGCTCATCCACTCAATCAATTCATGGAATGCCTCAAGTTGAGTAACTTATTCATAAAAAGCGGGTCTAGGTAAGGATTATATGGTAGGAGAGATTTTATTCCACGCTATAACAGTGAACTGACAAATAGAAGCGTTTGTTTGGCTGAAGCTGGTCAAAGATTAGGGGACTTTAGACGATGACGGTGACTGCACAATCCTCATCACCATGTGTGAAATATCCGCTACCTGCGGCACTATTACCTTGCATTCTTCCTCTCCTTCGGAATTGGCAACAATATTACACACACATCACCATCGCCACGAGCAATAATAATTGCGAATCAGAACTATTACTCAGTCATGTTTATCTTTACTAATATTCGAGGGGGCAGGATGCATCAAAATGATGAAGTTGATTAACAAATCCATCTTACATAACAAACCAGTGCTTTTAAAACAAATGGAAGGCCAATGGTACAAGCGTTTGTTGAGAGTGCGCGGCTCCGAAAACCGAACGCACTACACCTGCCTTGCAAGTGGCTGCTGTTATGCATGCGGGGATTCCAACTGGGCATTTATTGGTCATCACATACTTGGATTCCATGCTTGGCCTAACTTAATCAACTGATCTTCTTGCATGCACTCAGTAGTCGCCTTCCTTCTTTTGCCTTCGCGCCATATATTTCCACAGGCGACATACTGTGGGACATGCATACTCAAGGGACCCGCATTCAAGTGAAAGGAAATTGCGATCAAATTGACTCCTTTAATCCAAGTCGTTTCACTCATTCTGCACCGTTTAGATCTCACTGCTCTCCAATATATGAGAATTGCAGCAATCTACTACCACACGGCACGCATTCTATGCCAAATTCTATCTAAAGCTGATGGCCGCATTAGCAACTAGACTACCTAGCTTCATTGCCTTTGTAAAAGCCGAACCAGGACAGATTGGTTCCACTTCTGTTTATAAGCGCAATTGGTAAAATCGGTTTCATTTATTGTACGGAACAGCGAATTCCCAACAATATTCTCGTCCATCTTGCAGGATATATCCCCTTCGTGGCAACTTCTATGAGGGTTGGGTCAGTAATGCCTTAATGACTAGCGAGTTACTGCGTTATCATTCCGTTAGCTGCACTTTGTGTAGGCTAGTGGTTATTTTAATCTCAAGTCCTGTCAGCTGTGGATGATAGCAGCCGCTTGAGTGGGCACTTGGGATCCTAATGCAATAACAAATAGTACGCGGGCCTGCATGGTCTCATTAGTTACTCTCTCCGGGCTTTTAAACTCGTTCGCGTATTTTCCATTCCTCTTTCGCTTAATCCGAAACCCGTTCACTACTCCTTTTAGTAAAGATATCTCAACCAACTGCGTACTGACTTACATCGTTGCATTCGATTCACTTGTCCATAAGTCGCCTCATCTGCATCGAATCATTTCATTTCATGCCTATGCATGTGTGCTGTCCGCATCCCAAGCATTCGTTCGTTACCGTCTCCTTCCCTCCGACTTGCATGGGCTTAGCGATGCATTTTTTGCAAAGCAGTCAGAGCGCACATACGCTGCAGTCAGTGATCCCATTTGCAAAAGTGAACAACATAGAAAAGCACCTATCAACTAGGTTGTAATTTAAGATAATTAATGTCAAATCGTAGTTAAAGCTGACACGTCTAAAGCAGAAGCGTGCAAAGCTTTAGAAAATGACAGTAAGTGTGGCCAAAATAATTCTCATCAGTTTAACGGGACTGTCACACCTCCCACATAATCTGCTAGAACCCTTTTTGTATTTCTTTTGCTAACAGAGTGCCATTGTGCAATGTTGAGCAAACGTATCATGCGTCACCTCAACTGTCGTGGTAAAGGTAATAAGAGACTTGCAAACAGCAAAGTGTGACTGGAGCATCTGTAGCCAATTTTATCACCGAAAGGCGTTGATCACAATATTCAATGTTATAATTGTTTGTAAATCAGAACGCATTTTGGTCAGTGTGCCACCAGCCTTGCATAAAATTGGAAGGCTAGTTTGTGGTAAGAGGCCGCAATAGCTTATACACCCACGATGGAGAAATTCGTTGATTAAAACATCACTTTTGACAGATTGGAAGGCGACGTACGATACTCATTGACTGCGGCTGCACATGCCAATGGCACGTCTAGAGTAATCTACACCAGATATATTGTTTCAATGACCATAGATAGGCCAGCAAGTACGACCATGATGCGCAGCTCCATATCTAGTGATGATGTGTGCAGACTGAAGTAAATGTCAGAATCACACCTTAATGTCGCTCCTCCTCCTTCCCTTGGGATTATGCACATGGCTGCGGTGATCGTTGGTGTGATGAAACAAAGCAGTAGTGTGGCTTTATCTTGCCAGTCGCAGTCTCTATCGAAAGGACCGATGGGACTTGATGCAGTGCCATGTGATGCGATGTTTGCCTCATCCGGTTATCTTTGCAGTACTAGATTAATTTTGCACAGTCAGACAGAAGTTTATTGGGTTTAAGCTACAGCACGATTCTAAACTAACCGTGGCTTGAGGTTTAGTCTTACTGCATCGTTTGTGCGAATAAATGAAAGTAGAGTTAGCGGAAACTGGCTTGCAGTTTACGAATTCCATTGAGGCATTTGCGCCTCATACCAGCTCTTTCGAATAATTGGTGCTATGCATTGGCAAGGCAGAGGTATCCAGGAAGGCACCTCGAACTCATATTGTAATGCAGGTGTCACAGCGAAAGGAATACCTACAGGAATGACACGAATGCATGCGATCTTACACTATCTCCTACGCTGAACATTCTATACAGCATTCTGTACAGCGAAGTCGTGCCCCTGAGACCTTTCCAATGGACTGCTGAGTGTTGCGAAATGGATAAAATTAGGAGCAGTTTATGTGCGATCGCGAAATAGTGGGGAGGAGCGGAGCACATTGGATGTAATCCTATGCAGGAGGCGCACACTCTCAAATGTGTGTCACAGTGAAGTGTCTAAGAAGTGAGTCAAATGGCACAAAACACACTCAGCACGCATTGTGGTCCGTGCTTCTTGAAAGTTCGAATGAATGTGTTAGGGTCACATCCTTCCAATCCTAAGTATCGTGCAGTGGCGGGTAAGTTTAAACTCCGTTGCCATCAAAATTCTACAGAATCTGCTTCGAAACGAGTCACCAATATTTGGGAAACGCCTTTTCTTTACCAGTTTCTGCCCCATGGGACTTTGAATTCACGCGTCCTAAAGCGTTTGCTTGCACCCCCTTTTAAACTGACTGTCCAAAATTTGCCAATTTCTTGAAATTTCAAGTAAGATATGGTTTTACGCGTGAGTTTATAAATGAGGAATGAGGAGTGGTTTAAACTGGCTTTGAAAGCCTGTCTCAACCTCTCCTGATTTGCATGCAATGCAAGAGCTACAATCACCACCGCTTACGATCCTTAGCAAAATTAATATCGAAGTGTATCACAATTTGCGCATAACTTTAAGGTCATACTACACTCCTGTGGGATGTCTTACTAGAGGACCTAAATGAGCCGAATCAATCAGAAGATAAACTGTGCAATAGGCTTACTCTCTTTCAAAGCTGAGGGTAGGCAGCATTGCCAATCTCGTCTGGACGTTTCTTATCATTTGCCAACAATATACTCGAAGAAGAAGTTCAGACAAAGACGTTTACACAGCAGGTGGATCTGATTTGCTGTGGGGTCAGTTAGTAGCTTGTTATGGAGCCTCGAATAGCCTATTTAGGCGCATTAAAATAACGAAATACGGACTGAGCTTTTTGTGGACCCCCAATTCGGATGGTGGAAGTAAGCATTTCTATCTGTGTGAGAGTGCCAGCCATCATGAATTGGTTGCCTGTATTCATTTATTTCGCCTAAGCGAGATTACGTACTACCTGGTTAGCAAGCCAGTGCGCAAAATGAAAGCAGGGAGGTGTTGATAAAGTCAATGGACCGTTCATATGCCAGAAACCCTCTGTTGTAGAGAGAGTCGTTAGAATCTAAGCCCCAACTGAGGATTCAAGGCATGAGAAGAGATGAGGTGATGTCGCAACTAGGGACATTGGTATGTGATCCGCCGCATAATCACCAAGCTTGCTGCTATGCTTAAACGATCTGACGCAGGTAAACACTGCCATCACGTGCTAGAGGTGGGGAGCATGCCAGTTACTGACACAAATGGCTGGTCGTTTTGTATTCACGGAAGTCAGCTGGAACGGGTTAAAGCCTATAAAGCTCACACAATGAAAAACTCAACTTCGGCTTCGAAAACGTCATAGGAAGTGGCAAGGAGAAAAGCCAGTTTCATCTGTTCCATTATTAGCTGCGTCACCGTCGGGCAGAAGCAGATTTCACTGAATTTTACCGGCAATGTCCAAAAATGTGCTCAAATTTAATGTGTACAAAATTTCGTAAGATGCAAGCATTATCGTGTCAAATTCTACCTCGTCTCAGGTACTTGCACGTTTCGTAAAATAATGTCTTCCAATTAGCAAGGATGTCGCTTGGTAAGTCAACTGAGTGATAACAAATTTCGCGAGTTAATTTGTTTTACGGGGCGGCCATATTAATTGGTGCACTCACTATCTGTGATGCAGCAAATAATCGTTGCAGTCGAGGACTTTAAACTAGGAGACAACGCACATTGTCGATTACGATTGCGACAACTACGCATGCAGTCATGATTCACTTACTTGTCTCCTTAAGATTATAAAACGTGTTTTCGATTATGCGCATATCTTTTACTATACTCGGGCAAATCTGAGTAAACTCCTTTTACATCTTACCATATTTATGTTATTTATCACCACCTCTTAAGAACAGATAATAACTTGCCTACACGCTTGCAAGTTCTGTATTGTGCTGCCTGATTTCCCGTTGCATTCGCGTGCAAGCCGTGTATTCTGCTACCATCTCTAAGCGAGCAGCAAGTCCAAAAGGCCGAAATAAATTACTGCGATCGACACGAAATTGCACTCCCTCTCCTGATTTCATCAACAAATTTTCATAAGTTTAATCTTTTAGCCAACATGCGGGGAGTTGGACATCCATGCAGCAACAGCTTGACCGGCGAGGCAGTGGTCAGACGATCAGCCGGTTATCCAGTCAGCCGGCTGGATAGTCAGGATGCCAGACAAACATCCGTGTAAGCAAGCCAGTTGGCAGAAATTAAGCCGAGAACGGTTGACTACAATCGCTAAATAAACTGAAACGCTTTTTATTGCAGCACATCCCACTGCAATACTTGTTTAAAGTCTAATTTATGGGTGTCTAAACAAACTACATGGAAGAATAATTTGCAGCTACCATTCTGATGGTGACGAGAAATGCAAACAAATTGTACACACTAAGAGCACTAGATGTGAGTGTTCGTGGTAAATTGAAGTAGCATGTACCAAGAAAGTCGACGCCTTGTTGAAGTAAAACCATGCAGGTAATTATTTCTTTGCATTTCGGGATAAATTTATAGGCACATTTTTCTAATAAACTAGATATTGCTCAATCTGCTTACAAACGAATGATATGAGACACGACTTCTTCCTGATGACAGGGACTACCCCAAAATACACCACTCAAAGCGCATTTGCCATTTCCACTCGCATGGTATCCACTGCAGCCAACAACACAATGACTGTGCAGGTAGACGTTTTCATGGAATCACCGACTATGCCTACCGGAAATACTTGTTCGAAATCAAACCACACGCTCGTATGCTCAATGTGTTCCTTTAAAATTGATTCCTATAATTTGCATTTAGAAATTGCATGAGAGCCGTCTCGCATCAGTTCACTTGCCGGTTGTCCATGACACCTGAAATGCATTATCTCTGCTGGAACCAACAGATCACCGACATCCTTAGATGCCCACAACATTGGCTCTTTTCCGTTTTTACTGAACTGTATGCATTCCTGCCTACACAAGCAATAATATGAGCAGTGAAAATAAGGGCAAATAAGAACATGAATGGATTGGAAAATGCGAGAGCCGGAGGAAAGGGATGCCCATTTAACACGTGAATTATTGCAGGGTAGCAATTATTCCCTACACAACCTATCTGTGTACTATGGGTGATGGCCATTGCACACTAAGATAAATCTCCATTCATTTATCAAATTTGATTGGATTGATGCTAGTTTCTTTTAAACGGAGGCCGGGTTTGCAATGTTGAAAGTGGCAACTGGTGCACAGTCCCCATTGCAATGCTAACATGACTTAGTGCATGGTGTAGAAAGCTTTAAATATTACCCAGACAAAGACGGAAAGCACGATGAATCGGGTTGGTCTTCGAATAGGATGCTTTCTAATCAAGTGCTGTTCGGTGCATGTCAGCAGTTTTTGCAATGTTTGGCCAGTCGCTGCGCAATCTTGTTTCAGTTACTTCTATTTCGCACAGTTTAGGCATCGACTTTTAGAAATTTTACGATTTAAGGTAAATACCTCACCTGAATTTACAGAGCAAATCCGAGTGGAATGATCAGGTAACGCATTCAATTAGGAGGCAAATCGGCTCCGTCGGAGTGATAATGTTCACGCTCACCAGACTTCACGCGGATTAGTCAATGCAGCTACTCCTTCAATCAAAACTATCAAAGCCCTTTTTGCCACAACTTCTTAGTGTGTGCTGGAATGACAACAATGAGAATTGTTGAAGAAACAACAAAATATCTAGCCACAAATCTCAACCTGTTTGTTTGGTGTAGGCAAGAGATAAGTGAATGCATTCGATTAGTTTTTTTCGTCAAACACACCAGATCACACTATAAAGCTTCTGCAGTGAATAAGGTCGCCAGAGTAAGTTGCAATGATGCGTGGTCCTTCATAAAAGCCACGATGCTCAGCTTAATTTCAATTTGAAAACAAAATGCATGGCAACAATTTACTTTAAGATGTATGCATTTCCATGAATGCATTTTGTAGGATCTAGCTGCAGTGTGTTTTGCATCACCTTGCATCAAAGCATTAAACAAAATTGTAGTTTGTGTCTTCGCCCATATTTTAATCTGCTCCAGTAAAGTAGGAAAGTACACCTCCGTACGCCAACAATCCACTTTGTCAGAGGGCCGCTTAAAAGCACTCAGACACAGTGAGGTCATGAAATCATGTACTTCAGCACTCCAAGGAAAGGCGAAAGCTCAGTAGCTTAAGCAAACCCAAGCCATGATTCCATTGCTGCAGATCCTACAATCACGGTTTTTGTCGTCCCATCTGCGTCTGATAATTGGTTGGGTTCATGACACAGGACGATTTTGAATGATTTTGGGGGAATGAGACTTATCTATCTTTGGATGCCAGTTGACTTTGACTGGATGTAGGTAAGCCGCATGGAAAGTCCACAATGTGAGCCATTCCTACAGCCAGCCAATCAAAATGACATTAAGCCATTCAGCGTGGCGCAGTACATCTGCTACTGATTTCATGGTAGCAGCAGACATTGCAAACAGGCATTAGCGGTCTTAATGCCTCAAATCGACAGTCAAGCGCTTCAGCCCAAGGTTGCCTTCTGATTGCCAAGGTTTATGGAAAAACCGGTTTTCAAGCCTGTGTCCGAGTGAGTTTCTTTGACGGCTTAGCGGCGGGAGGACAATTTGAACCTAATTGCAGGGCAGCGTGACACATCTCCGTCTTAAATCTTCTACAATATTTCCTTATACCTTATCTCTGACCTATAATAACGATGGCAAAGCCTACTCAGCCTTCCAATGGTAAAGAAGAAAAGAGAGAGTAGGATGAACCTTCTACACACTGTTTGACCCTAGGCTCTAAATGAGCATTAGCAGGCTCAAAGCACAGCTACCGAAGTGGTAGTGTGGAAGGCGTGTATGAACGCAGAAGTTATCAGAAAAATAGAATCATCTAGAAACTTGCCCACAGAGAAATCTGCCTGTCGACGTACACATGGGCGTTATTACTAGCATAAAATTGGCCCACCTTTCGAGGCTCTCGATAGCACCGATCAGGTCAGTGTTTCATTCCTACCAGAAGCAACTGAAGTAAATCTGCCTGATTTTGATTGTCCATCTACTCGCTTGCCTTAAGTTGGGCAGGCAACTTGCCGAGTGACTGACGCTATTACGGAGTTGAAGTGGCAAATTAACGCCAGCCGTGCTTCTGTCAGTTCCTCGATTCTGGTGGTAATATCACTAATTGATTAGAATTACTCTCACCAAGTGTGTGACCGGACTTGCCACTGAATGCTTAGACTTGAGCACAGAATGGCCAGTAGTGCACGCAACGCCCGACTAACGCCCTGATCTGCCAACCGGAGGAGCGTAGCTGATCAAGAGGTGGTTTTTAAAATTTTTCCACAAGCAGCCACAGGAGATGGGAACTTCTCTACTGTTAAACAGGTAGGTATTTTCTGGGGTCGAGGACTAACCTAGCAGCTTGTAGTTCTGGCAACACATCAGCATTTTTTAGTTCATGAATGGTCTGTTTCTATCATGCAAGATCTTAAGTTACAGAGATATCCATCCATTCGCATTGATTGATCGGTAGATGACAGAGTGGCTGATTTAGTCAAGGATGATGCTGCCAAAAGTAAACATCTGCTAAGAGGTGTGGATAGGGGTCACACCACCACCGTTGCAGGCACTAATACTGCCATTATTGCAATCGCTTTCATATAGTGCTGGGGTGTAGAGTGAAGTGAGTGTCGGTGTGGTTGGAAGGCTAGCTGCGTAAACACGGTGTAAAATTTGAGCAAGCTACTTTGAACTGGCAGGTCGTCCAACTGCTGTGTAATCTCAAATCAGGGAGAGGCACAGGAAACATTGGATCGAAGTAGTTGGTCGTCCTCCGATGAGAAAATATGCACTGCTTGGGCATGCATGGGTGCTCAACAATTCGACCTACTCCTACACTACCCGTGATGCATTCTTCCCCAAATTATTTGTTCAGTGTAAGAGCAAAGAAAATAGACTACTGATTTGCGTCTATTAGCGGCTTTGAAAATGTTTCATTACTCGAGATAAAAGGAGAAGCCACTAAGAAGTGATGACGCTAGTTGTCCAACGTCAACGTGTTTCAATACGGGATACAAAGTTGCTATGCAGCTCAAGGTTCAATTGGTCATGGATTCGTAAAGCATAAACATTGTGCGTGCTAAAGGCACATTTGTGAATGAATACTAGCAAATTTTGAAGCAGTTGCAAGCAAGGAAATCATAGAAAGAAATGATGCGTTTGAATGGAGAAGAATTGTGAAGGAGAGTGTGCCATGCGTTAATGGGCGTTGGAAAATTGCTTCTGGTTTGCTTCGCTCATCTCGAGGTCCTCTATAGTTATCAGGACACCTAGATAGACGATATCACTAGTTTGAAAGCTCGATTGAATGCTGGACTAGTGTGTCCAATATACTCCAGAACTTCGCAAACAGCAAGTCCCGTCATCATGGTACCATTTAATTACCACACTTTTTAATATCCTACGAACTTCCGGATCATGATGGTAGTCTTCTAGACTATCTGTAGGGTAGAAGACGCTCTGCTCCTCCAAACTATTACGACTTAATATGAATTTAAACAAAGCTTGAGTCACTGAATTTATAAGCTCATGATGTGGATGTTGAAAGCCTCCTCTTTACATTACAATAAGCTAACGTGCTATGCCAGAACATGCATCGCTGCAGCAAAGAAGAGTTTGAAGTCAACAGTTATAGCCCTAGGGCCATGGCTCCAAATGACCGAGTAGTTCAGCGTTCTGTTTAGTTAACTTTAGAGCCCATGATGAAAAGCGATAAATACATACATGTGTTGGCACAGATAGATCGCCTACATGCATTTTGGTGACTTTTAATGGTATAGTCCAAATTACTACTCTTAATCTCACTAAAGAGTTACCAATCGGATCGGTGTTTTTCTCAAAATCCAACAAAATTTCAGGAGATTTTCCCAAATAATTTATCTTTAAGGTGAATCTAAACAATGCACCATGCACAACAACTCAAAAAAGATTTCGGTTAGAAAAGGTGGAAGCGTATGCCACAACTTTAAAGGGACGTTGCTGTACAGTAGTCCATCATAAGGAGAGGCAGCATCAGATGAGTTGCTCGATAGTTCGCCCTAATAACCACACCACGCAGACGTCATTAAAGTGGAAGACAAGTAACTCTGTTCATTGCTTTCAGAGCAAAACTAAGGCCCAAGATCATCACTGCACTCTGAAGACTAGCTTTGAATTAAAAGGGAAACTAAGAGTCAGAAAAATGAGAGGCACAATGTAAGTTGTTACCAAAGCACAAAAGATCAACGTGTGATCCTGTAAAAGTGGCAGCGTAAATTCGTGCGCATCGGTCATGTAAGGCGTTTGCAATTTGCTTTGAAATCCAACTTCTGGTTCTGTTTGACTGCCTTGAAAGGACATTCTTGATGATGCCTGCCTTGACCGATCGTTTACAAAGCTTAGAGTGTACCACATGGTGGTTTCATATGCCTTCATAAAGGGGGAAGCTGAAATGCCGCGTTCTAAAGTGCTGGGCAGTTAGTCATGCAGACGAATGTTCCACATGTGCAATGTGTGTGCATGCGCTCTACGGGCAGACAGTGGAGACTATTCAAGGATGCGTCTGAGTATGAGCCCGAGCCTGGGTCAAAGACCGACCTGACCAAGTCACCTTCCCGTGCTAAACATGGCTCTTATTAACTTTGCTCAGTGGCTTAGACTGTCCATATGCCAATCTGAACAGCCAGAAGGCGTTTGCAGCCAAGAGGAAGAGGGTGAACGGCAGAGCAAAAACACCGTCTCTTGAACATCGAGAGAATCAATGTTGTCATGAAGATGGCCAATTTGTCACCCAGCATCCTCGTTAGCACAGTGCACGTCAACTGCCCTTTTGCAGACAAACCAATTCAAGACAATATTTTATGCATTCCAGTTGTCTGTGTTATTCACTCGTCAAATTACGCATGTCCACTTCGCAATCTTGCAAAAGAAGTAGTCGTTTTCGGTTTGGGCATTCGAGTTATGCGTTAGACAAAGAGGACAAAGAGCGCAATAACATGCCTACTGTGTTTATGAGGCCTCTTGTTCCTGTTTGATACGTCGTTAGCAAACTGCGTCTCTGCGATTCGAAACCTTAATGCGCTAGTAAGCGGCACATTTCTGTCCTCGTTCCTCATCCGTTAAATCCTTTGTGAATGACTTTGTGGTTGTAACACACAATCCATGCATGTTTTGCACAACAACTCAGTCACCGTAAGGCACCTAATTTAAAGAAGCTGAGACACGAGATGATGACTTCCTTCTACCCTCTTCTTTCATTTACTCCACAACCCTCGCTATTTACTACAGCTAAGCATGATAGTCAGTTGGCGCGCCACCACAACTTGCTTAGCATTGATCGACTTGGGAAGAAAAACTCACGTTGTGGGGATGGATGATTAATTCTGAAATTTTCGTTCCAAAGGTAAACTCCCGTGCAAATCTAGAGCTGATTGGTTCTACTTGCGATTGCGCTTGTAAGAAGGGCTTCCGCTCCTCTTACTTCTTATCAATTTCCCACAATGATTTCAATTGTTTGTTGCATTGATAGACGCGTTGACGACAGCATTGGAGGCTCGAGACAGTTATCGCCACACTGCACCAAATTTCTCTTTCAAAGCAAATAGATTTTACCATGTTCTGATGACGGTCCGCATGACGACAACAATCCGCAAAACTTCTTGATGCGAAAATCTGAGATTTACGGTAAGTTGTGTGCTGTGAGTTAAACACGAGGGAAGAGTTAGCAACCAAACCATACCTAATGCATGCAGCTGCAAATGCAGAGCGAAATAGAAACCATATCAAGTTGACACAAGCAGCACTGCAGTCCACATGCGCGGCATCCATCTTTCAGGCGTGTAACTGCTCGATGTCATTGGCAATTGCCAGCTGTACGTGGATGAGCGACGCCCGTGTTGGTATTCGGCATCCTTGAAGTTAGACAAGCTAGTCACTAAACGGTGGTTGCAAAATTTGGTGGACGAAGTAAGTAACGTAAGGTGGAATCCACGTGACACACGAGTCTTGTCCATTCGATTCGATGCGATCAGACCCAACCACATCTCACCACATCACATCACCGGTAGTGCGAATGGACAGGTTGGCTTTACTGGTCATCGCAATGCTATGCCACTCTTCTTACATCCATCTCTGTGTTTTTATCACCACTCTTAGCGTATTTGAGTCACACAAGATGGAATTGGATGGACATGTGCATAGGCGAGCATTGTGGGCAAAATTTGTGACCATCAAGAAATCCTGCCTCCGCTGGAGTCAAAATTCCAATTTCTTTCCTACTACCAAGGTTCCAGTTCTAACAACCTACTATACCGCCCAAGGTAAAGTCGGTCCTCTTCTTCCCCCAATTTTAAGCAGCATAACCAACATTGAGCTTGCCAAATGCAGGATGCGAGTTGATTAATTGGCATCAGACTTGAGCTTGCCTCCATGCTTTGCCTTCACAAACACCTCACGGACACGGAACTTCATAGTGTGCATCGAGACACACTGAGACTTGAGAAACTTGGACCCAAAACTGCACAAGTTACGCGTGATCCTTCCAAATTTTGGTTCTAAACACAGTTTCGCCACAGGAATGTTGGATTTTCAGCTACATCAACATTGCTTATTGAAGCCCTGTTGTCTTCAACAACTAGAGCCTTGTTAATGCATCTATCTGAAGAATTGCATTTCCTTCTAGTCTGTGAGCATGGAGACGGCACATGGTTCTTATTCCATTGCAAAACTGGAGCATTCGAATTGGCCTGCTGTGGGGGGATTTTTCCTTTTGCCAAGCCTCAAGGCACCCTGCTCGAACCACTTGATGAGCCTTCAGCAGCCGGATTTTGACGAAAATCATCACATTATTTAAGGTTCAATATAGCTTTTAAGCTGTGGGTGAATCCGTCTTAGTGTGATAACGGCTGAAGATAACCATAAAACTGCTTCATGAAGGCGTCGTTGAGAGTTAAGTGTGGGGGTGGAGCGTAAGTGAAAGTGTGAGTTGCAATGTGCATGCGTGGACTTCATATCAAATTATGGAGAGGATTGATCATGCCCTCCTCGAAAGCACATCATTCCTTGATTGCGTAGTTGAATTGAATGCGTTGATAGGGACTGTCCTTTTGAGCGAACACAGCAGCCCTCTTTGGCAACGCATTTTCCAATCACGAATTGCTGTCAGTGATTAATGCTGCAAGAATCAGTCATTTCGAATATTTTCCTTCCAGTCATCATAAACACTGAAACAAATTCGCATTATTTACTCCCTAAGGGCACCAAAGTGAGTCGACTTGTGCTGTGTCAAATATCTGCAGCTCATAATGTGCGTTAGAGCAATCACTCGGGACTAAAAGCTACTCTCGTCTTCTTGTTACACTCGTGGCAATCCTTCCACCTCCCTTCCAACACCAGATGTCGTCCCAATTTTCGCTGGCGGAATCCGCTTTCACCGTATAGACATAACCTCCCCTGCATGTCAACCACTGCAGTGGAAGGGGCTTCAATTATTATCTTGCATTTGGCTTGTCCACTGTGACGAGGTCACCTTCATTGTCTAGGCTATCGGTTAGTCGGTGATGAAGAAGAACTGAGTGCAGACTATCAAACACTTCAATTCACAGTGTATCTGATTGACGGGAATGCGAATTGGCCCTCGAACAAGTAAGAATGCAAAGTGTGCGTTGGATAGCAAGTGAATGGAGCTGCCATCGCTGGATACAAATAAAGAGGGCGTTGAAGTGACACTTAGTAATGAGTTAGAGACATCTTGTTTACGGCTCAGGTTTGCCTAGTTCATCTTCTATGCTACTCAAATTATTCCGGCCAATAATTGCGCATTCGTGAAAATCCACTGTGCCGCTTGTGTTTCACCTCAGCGCACAACAAATTGGGTTATTTCAACAGCCTCTTATTCTTTGAATGTTACACCTTGACGACGTGACCATCCTCCCACTAATCTTGAAGTTCAGCCCTCTCTTATTACCGCAATACTGAACGGTAATGAATACATTGGGGATAGTGACAGCGACCGCGACCGTGGCAGTGCACTTTTTCATAATACGCGTCAGAAGAAGAAGCTGCTTCCTAGGTCACTTCAGTATTGAATAGCCCGCCTACCCTCCCATCAAGTCACCAGTTTGCAAGGATGGATTCCTGTGGGAGGAAACCATGCCGACATGTTGACTAAAAGGCATCCTGCCAGCTTTGTCTGCAACCCCTAAATAACCTTCTCGTTCAGCATTTGAGAAGTTGCCTCTGTCGTGGACGCGTCTGCAAACGATGGTAGAAGTGCCTCTAGGTGGGTCACGCCCTCCTGATTGCTGGGTGGCTGCGTCAAATTTCGATTTGACAAATTAACTTCGGCAGCCATTCTATAGTTCACAGTCCAACTAAAGGCATCTGTTGCTTAAAGCGATCTCAAGGCGGGGGCGCAATGCAGTGGATGTGGGGTATGCTAGCTACTGAAGCATTGGCCGACTTCATTTGCACCAAACACTAGCGTCAGTCGTTTGGATTCCACTGTTTGATCGTACAAATCATCACACAAATGACAGTCTCTACATCTGTACAGTCATGTACGACTGTGCGACTTCATGTGCCACCATCTGCACACCCAGCACAATCGGTCATACTTGCCAGTGGCATGTGGTGTCACGGTGTGCATGAATGCACAATTCACCTTGTAGGTCGATAACAGATCAAAACTTTGAATCACTTGACTCTAGAACATTTATGTTAGTCCAGAATGGGTGAGGCGTAAATGCAAAGCGTACATGTGTTGGAGATGTCGTCTCAGCTCTGCCTCATTTGGTTGGCCACCAGCATCTTTAATGGTGATTTTTGCACTGACGAGTTGTGAGATACTTACATTTCACTGCTCCACTCTAAACACCGTACGTGCACTAACGCTCTCCAAACATGGCATTTATCTGGGATGTTAATGCAATGGGGATAGCGAGCGTTTCATTAGTGCAAAATGTGTGATAGCAGCTAGTGTGATGGATAAATTACTTCCTCTCTTTTCATTTTTACAGTTAATTTGATGTAACGCGACAGAGTAGACCCATTCGCTGCCTCAGTACTTCATCCGCGTGCTTAGAATCGAATGGCGGACTTGATTATTCCTGTCCTCCTCAAGGCAAATCATTCTATGTGTGAGGAGTTCATTTAGACGTACCAATAGGTATTGTGTTGTTCTACAAACGCAGCGGCCCTCTTTGTCAGCACATTCCTAATTACCAATTGCCGTCGGTGAATCATGCTGCACGTGTCAGTCGGTCAGTCATTCAGTCATTCAGTCAGTCGTCAAAGAGCGATGCAGCAGATGCCTGTCATTTGCAGTCCGCAATGTATCTTACTGCAATTACTTGCGATTATAAGTGAATTCTGCATTGATAACTAACAGCTTGGTACGCAACGCTAGCCGACTTGCTGCGTTTATCTGGGTTCTCCTACTGTTGTCCGCATTCTCAATCACTTCTCTGTATATCAAGTGTGCGTGTGTGTTCGTGTGTATGTGATGGGGTTGGAATGGGCCTTTTCAATCTCCAACTTCTGTTGCAATGATAGGCCCCTTACGTGAGAACATCGGCTGGCTGAAGAAATGCGCAATGAAGTCTTAGCGTTTAAGAACCGCAAGTAGCAGAAGCTCAGTAGCTTACAATAACCAACACTGTGGGACTTAAGGAAAATAAAGAAGTAAATATGCATTGGAGTGAGCAAGGACAAGTATCGGTCGCCTCTCCTCTACTGATAAAACAAACGCTGAACATCGCAGCGAAATTGTCATTTCACATTCTCAACGCTTTTTCGGTTTCAGACTGCTGAACGTGGTGAACCACTGACCATCTCACAACGTCGGCCATTTAGAATGGTATAATTTCTGCGAGAATTCAGAGATTATATGCAACATTTTCTCCTCCTCATCCTCCTTCTCCACCATCCCCTCATTCTCGCGACATACGGTGGTTCTCTGTTAAAAGAATCGGTTAAACTGAGAATCTTGAGCAGGCAATCTTGCATCAGCATGCATTTCTTTAAAGTGTCAATTCGAAATGTCGTTCAGACTAAGTGGTTGCGCCTTTGACGAAGAATATCCAAATGCATGTGCTGGTGCTCCATCACTTCTGTTATGCACTCTTACCAATGCCAAGTGTTGTAATTCTATGCTTCGCTATTTAATTTAATTCTCGATCCAATGAGGTGATCGATTTATGTGCATGCATTTCCCGAGTCCTATTTTCACTTCATTGTGTCTGATCTCCTGCGATGAGGACATTCGCATTTTTAAGTCTAATTCACATGGAAACGTGGATCTCCCATTGCTAATCCACTCGTGACTGCTCCAACCTTTGGTGGTGGTCATCAGGAACGCGCCTTCATATCGCACAAGAATTATGCTCTGCAAGCCCGTAAACAAACATTATTCGAGCTAAATAATTGCATCGGATTTGGTATCGGAACGCCTTCGGACTGCGCGGCTAGCATTTATACTACTTCATCGCTTCTCTTTCTTCCACAGTGTCTACGCAAGTTTACAAAGCCACCACCACCAAATGTAGATCCTTAGTCTTTCCTTTTTCTGCTTTGGCGTACACTCACACGTGTCGAACGTTGAAGCCATCATCTTTGTGCACTTAATTGCCTACTTGTCTGGTTGGGCGGTGAATGCCACTCAGGTCAATGGACTAAATAGCTCGTCGGGTTACAACAATTGACCAACGAAGACACGACACGTGAGTCTACTCCCTCTATAACTAACTCTCCTACCGTCGAAGCAATTTCACTTACTAGCTTGAATTCCTGCCTTCTGGGGCGCATCTGCTGCGAAGATTCGAAAGTTGCTTTTTAATTTGAATAAAATATACTTGTATGTGTGTGCATGTGTGTGTGTGTGTGTCATAGTTGTGTCTAATCGGGACGCAAATAATTTGAAGCAGTCACACAACATCACTCCTGTTTACTTCAAACATCAAGAAAATTTGGAAGTGATTTGCAGAATAAAACACTTTGGGACAAGTATTTATTGACGAGAGATGGTTGGTTGTGCTAATTGAAGTCACAAACTGAAAATGAGAGGAAGTCCACACAGAGCATACTACCACGCAAGTAAACACGGTTGCAACAAGTGGGGTAGTCAAGCAAAACATGGTGAATGTAGGGAAGAAGGCAGACTGTGTTGGCCCAATAGCTCACTCTTCACCATCTATCCTACAAAAGCAAGTTTTGTTATGATAACTTGGAAAGCAATCGCGTCACTTAGCTGTAGGCTGTGTATCACGTGGTTCTTTGCCTGCCTTACTGGCTGCATCTGTTCGACTGGCTAAAGTCGAGTTGATACTTATACTTAACATGAACGAAGGACAGTTTGTCGCTCCCATTTTATTGTCACAATTGTTCTGCTCTGTTCTGTTCTGTTCAACTCCAAGTCTGAATTAGCTCAGTCAATTTGAAGTCACAGCATAATGTTTGAGGAGAGACGAAGAGTAGACTGACCTCAGCGGAAAAGAGGAGTGCGTGCTGTCAGGATTTTGCTGCGGGAACCAACGTATACAAACTTTACCGGTGCCTTTCGTCGATTGCGTGCACGCACAGAGGCAGAAATGTTCTCCTCGGGTTCCAATTTTCTGAAGACGTAGGAACGACTGGAGGAGGGCCGAACGCTCTTCTGCCACGTATTATTACGGCTCCATTCAATGATGTAGCTAGAGACACAACCGTAGGGTTCGGCTGGCGATTGCCATGTCAAAAGCACCGTGAATGGGTCAAGTGCTTGCAGTTTCACATTCCGTGGAACACTCGATTCTACGCAATGCAAAATGGAATCGTTTGTCATTGCGAAAAATGCACATGCATGCCTTTGAGGCTGGAGGTGAATGTGGAATGCCAAGCAAGGTGGTGAATGCATAAAACGCTGCTACCAATTGCAAAGGAGTAGCGCGCCAAATGACAAACCTGATGGTAGCACTGCGAATTCCAATGGATCAGCCATCGCGCTGGTTTTAAGAGGCAATACGCATCCACGCACCGTAACAGCATATGACACTAATGGCTTGAGGTTCTCCATTACGTATTTTCGCTGCGCTTCCTCGAGCACCGCTTCTGAGTGCCATTTGATTTCCTTCACGTCAGGACCGCTCTTTGTTAGGATCTCATAGCCACCGAATTCTCCTACCACACCCGTGGGTTCGTGCATCTTCAGTTCCAATTCGTGATCATCACTGTAGTATGTTGCCTCGAATGATGGTCGATTCATGCCTGTAAGGAGAGTTGGGAGAAGGCGTGTGGAGAGAGAGAGGGAGAGGAAGGTGAAGTTGGTGTATCCTGCGTTCCACGCATGTAACTCACTGTGGGCTTATAACTAACTGGTTGAGGACGATAATAATCTGAGGGGCATTTCATGCATCAGTATGAATTCTACCATGCCCTCAGCGTGAAGCTACTAAAAGTGAAGGAATGGCAGCTGATCACGTCAAGTTCACTAAGTTAACCAACAATCGCATTTGTGGGGGCATCTACGTGTGTGGGATGTGAGTAGAGCATTAGAAGACGGAATCTTACAAGTTGTCAGTGCGGAGTCACCATGTAAGCAGGCGGTCGCCAAAAGAATCAAGCAAAGTCGAAGAAAGGTCATAGAATTGCAGTAACAATTTGCTACTACAACCCCACTCTTGTCGCTTATATACAGGCAATGTGAGCTAGCCTATGAAATGACCTAATTCAAATACAAAATAACAATGGCGCACGTGCTGTGGGGCCAAGGTGAGGAGGACTGAGGTAGATGAAAGACGCCCCAATTGGATACTAGAATAAAACATTTGACTGAAATCACTAGCATCTTGTGGCTGAGAGAAACTGGTATAACAAATCAAGAGTTATGCTTTACATTCAAATTAGGTGCGATCGCACTGCTATCATAGGCTGCGTGACAGCTTCAAATCAAAGCCACTGTGGCTGTAGCATTAAATAAAGCTGGCTCGCAATGCAGACAGTCTCGAGTCACTTCAATGGGTTTGGCTATGCAACGTTTGAGAAGTAAGGATGGTGATTTTGGTGGGACGTACAGCAATAAAGGCAAAATAGGTGTTTGATTCCACTTTATTCCGACTGTCCGCTCAATTCAGCATCAAGCTGATTAGCAGTCACTGTTGCGTTGTTCACAAAAGCTGAACTCGTACAGGCTGATTTCGGAGACCAGGTGTCCCTCATGAGCCTAAGAGGAGCCCAGCATATAGAGGCGAAGGGCGTGTGAACCATGGAGTTTCGCCTTCAGTGTGGGTAGGCTCTGCTGAGCAGATGAGACGATCGCGTGTTCCACGGATGATCGAATAATTTGCTTAAAGTTAGACAGAGCTGCCACTCATCAAGTGCCGTCGAGAGCGCTATGGCAAATCAAGTGGCAGTCGAACCTACATTACATCGTTTCATCTCTGCACAGTCTTTACATTCATAGAGATTCGGTGTCACAAATTGAATGCCATGTATTCGAAATCAAAACACTTTGCGCAACCAATGTGCATCAACCACTGGAGGTGCTAATCCTTTTGTAAAACCACGGGAATACCCACGTATTGTCTGTCAGCAAGATATGATACACTTCTCGAGAAATTAGATTTTACTAAAATGAAGCGGATTCGCACCAACGAATGAAAAGGCAAATCGTGCGGCATAGTTTAAACTCGCTAGTGCGAATCTCGCAAAACATTTAGTCACAAAGCTAACCAGAACTGTTACAAATTCTTGCGGTAACAAGTTCGACATCCAGCCCAAGAATGAGTGCAAATGTTGCAACTGCGAACAATTTCAGCATGACATAAACCTACAATTCAACCTCGTAGACAGAGGCGAATGGATCATCTGGTCCACAGCCAAACACCGAAACTTCTATCTTGGACACAAGAGGCATTAACTTCCTACCTTTGAGTTCCCACACATTGCACATGTTGTTGACTATAGTTAATTGAGCCTCGGCATCACGCAGTGTGATGGCGTATCTAGGTAAGGCAGAAGGAAGGAACGAACACCAAACTGATTGTCGAATCGGCTAATCAGTGGCAATAATTCAAACGAAATAGGATTTAGACGACATGAGGAATACTGGCGCAACAATTACAGTCACACCATCGGCTTTGGCAGCATAATCAAACCAATTAGGTCCCAACGAACGACGTTAGGCTGAGTGCGAAGTACAATAAATGACACCATTGGCAGGGAATAGATTCCCACGACGAAATTCATTTTGTGTGGTACGCAATGGCAACCATCACCTCATCCTATGTGTGTGAATTATTAGGCAAGTAGTACTGTCGAAATTGAATGGAACTGTGCATGGAACTGTGATTACACCCACATCCTAACGCAATTAATTTCTGCTCGCCCCATTGTTTTTGGTTTCATATGCAAAAGGCGTTCACTAAAAATGCCACCAGAGGTCACCTACATATTCGCACAAAGCGTTGGTGATAAATGCTGGTTTCAGCTAAGCAGCAGGAAAATCACCACAACTGTGGTGGTGGGCTGTGCGATGACAAGTACATCCTTCTTCAGTCTACTAGGCGGGTTCATTCTCCCATCCAGTATCATCAATCAATGCTTCGTACAAGAATTATTTCAGCTTGCCTTCCTACAACCGAGTGTTTTCCTCAGCATCCCAACAACCCTAACTGCAGTTGGCATTACAATTCTAAGGCATGAGGCGTGAGGAGATAACAACGTTATTAGCAGAGCTAATCACAACGCTGAGTATGTGAGACGAATGTCACGATACTGAAGTAACCCATAAGCCCTTCATTTCGAGCCACATGGGGTGTATGGTGTATGTCATTGTCTAGAAATGACACAAATTGGAAAGCATTGGTTGATGGAACTGTGCAGAACGTTGAACCACCAATAGAGTGGGAGATGTGCGTGGTGGTTACCACATTGTAATTTGCCGTAGTTTTGACAATTCACTCACTGTTGAGCCAACAACACCACTTCCCTAAATCTAGTGCCGTTTACTATCCCCATGTGGCTCGAATTGAAGGGCCCGTGGGTTACTTCATTAGCGTGAGGTTCGTCTCATACTCAGCGTTGTGATTAGCTCTGCTAATAATGTTGTTATTTTACTCACGCTTCATGCCTTAAAATTGTATTGGCAACTGCAATTAGGGTTGTTGGGATGCTGAGGAATACACTCGGTTGTAGACAGGCAAGCTGAAATAATTCTTGTGCGAAGCATTGATTGATGATACTGGATGGGAGAATGAACCCGCCTAGTAGACTGAAGAGGGCTTTGGTTGTCATCGCACAGCCCACCACCACAGTTGTGGTGATTTTCCTACTGCTAAGCTCATACCAGCATTCCCACCAACGCGTTGTGCGAGTGCGTAGGTGACCTCTAGTGGCATTCCTAGTGAACACCCTTTGCATATGGAAACCAAAAACAATGGGGCGAGCAGAAATTAATTGCGTTAGGATGTGTGTGTAATCACAGTTCTATGCACAGTTCCATTCAATTTCGACATTATTCCTTGCCTAATAATTCACACACATAGGATGAGGTGATGGTTGCCAATGCGTACCACACAAAATGAATTTCGTCGTGGGAATCTATTCCCTGCCAATGGTGTCATTTATTGTACTTCGCACACAGCTTAACATCGTTCGTTGGGACCTAATTGGTTCGAATATGCTGCCAAAGCTGATGGTGGGACTGCAACTGGTGCGCCAGTATTCCTCATATCGTCTAAATCTTATTTCGTTTGACTTATTGCCACTGGTTAGCCGATTCCACAATCAGTTTGGTGTTCGTTCCTTCCTTCTGCGAGAAAGCGGCAGTCACGCAGATGTGGGCGGAGTGAACGTCCACTGCCTTATTTGGGCACCCATCAAACTTCGTGATGCCGAGGCAAAATAGCAATGGCAAGTGACATCTGCATTTCTTACAGTATTTTGCCACATGCTGGGGTTCAATAACACTCATGTGATGGTGACGGCAACAACAACGATGCCGCATAATTTCTTGCACACCATTGGCATCAATTCGTTTAAAACTGGTTTTTAGTCACAACGAGTATGCGAGTTCTCTTCAAAGTAAATGCAAGTTGATGCGAAATTGCTTGCTGAAGATTATCAGTCCAACTGATTCGTTTAATAGAGAACCACCGTTTGTGGCGAGAACGAGGACGTGGAGGAGGAGGAGGAGGAGGAATATTTGTGTGTGATTTCCAAATTCTCGCAGAAATTGTACCATTTGAAATGGTTACGGTTGTGAGACGGTAAGTAGTTCACGGCACTCAGCAGTCTGAAACCAGAGATGCGTTGAGAAAGAGAATTGTCAATTTTACTGCGATATTTTCAGCGTTGGGTTCATCAGTTGAGAAGAGGCAATCAACACTTGTGCCTGCTCATTTCAATGCATATTTACTGCTTCATTTTTCTTAATTTCCGCAGTGCCAGTTAGTGCAAGCTGCTGAGCTTCTGCTACTTACGGTTCTCAAACGCAAAGACTCGAGTGCCCATTTCTTCAGCCACACGTAAGTAAGTTCACACGTAAGGGGCCTATCATTACAAGAGTAGTTGGAGATTGAAAAGGCCCATTCCAACCCCATCACATACACACGAACACACACGCACACTTGATTTACAGAGAAGTGATTGAGAATGCGGAGAACAGTAGGGGAACCCAGATAAACGCAGCAAGTCGGCTAGCGTTGCGTACCAAACTGTTAGTTATCAATGAACGCAATCGAAACATTTGTGGTGCTGGCGGGAGCAAGGCTTTCATAAGACGTCCATTTTGTTTTGGAAATATTCATGACATATCATTTTCCACGACTAAAACCATTTGGTGAGATACACATCTCGACCTATGTGGTGTAATTCTTAGACAGAAGTCAATTTCGCAACTGAAGGGAAGGACATGAGCGATCCAAGTGTTTATGTATGGGACTATGAATCCGTAGTATTTCTCACACAGGTGCAACTTCTGCCCTTCGCATTGGTACTGTTTTCCACACACAGCAGCTGTCCAGTAAGGATGCCACTGGAGGTTATCTGCGCATTAGTGCAGTGCGCGGGTTTAATTGCAATGCGGTCAACACCACGCCCTTCTTCAATCCACTAAGCAGGTCCATCCTCTCCCACACAATCATCAGTCAACGCTGCTCAATAAAAGTGCTTCAGCTTGGCTGTCAAAGATCACTCGCTTTCCTCAGCAGAGCTAATCACAATACTGAGTATAGGAGACAAACCTCAGGGTATTGAAGTAACCCACGAGCTCTTCAATTCGAGCCACAAGGGGATAGTAAACGGCACTAAATTTGAGAAAGTGGTGTTGTTGGCTTAACAGTGAGTGAATTACCAAAACTACGACAAAGAACAATGTGGTAAACACCACGCCCCTCTCCCACTTTAGTTGTGGTTCGACCCTCTACACAACTTATGCATCCGTGTCACGCAATGAATGATGCTGTTTATTTTGAAATGCTATGTACTGTAGCACATGTTGCACTTCCAATACCATCAGCGATGCGTTAATTTTTTAGTCGGGAATGCGGAATCCATCCTCGCTTAAAGTGTGGAGGCAGTGGAAAGGCTGTCACACGTACTTCCCATTGTTCATGAGTCGTTGTCTTTGCCTAGTGGTAACGTGAACGTTAGTGCTTCCAGATTGGACTCGGATCGACGAGACCCACACACACACTCACATTTACTCCACCGTGGTGCCTGTCATTACCCAGAAATGACACAAGTTAGAAAGCATTGGTTGATGGAACTGTGTAGATGGTCGAACCATCAAAAGGATGGAAGAGGGGCGTGGTGTTAACCACATTGTTCTTTGTCGTAGCTTTGGCAATTCACTCACTGTTAAGCCAACAACACCAATTTTTTAAATCCATTGCCGTTTACTATCCCTTGTGGCTCGAAATAAAGGTCTTGTGGGTTACTTCAGTGTCGTAACATTAGTCTCACATGCTCAGCGTTGTGATTAGCTCTGCTAATAATGTTGTTATTTTACTCACGCCTAATGACTCATATGCGTGTTGTCAACTGCAGTTAGGGCTTCTGGGATGCTGAGGAAAACACTCGGTTGTAGGAAGTCAAGGTGAAATAATTCTTGTGCGAAGTATTGATTGATGATACTGGGTGGAAGAATGAACCCGCCTAGTAGACAGAAGAGGGCTTTGGTTGTCATCGCACAGCCCACCACCACAGTTGTGGTGATTTTCCTACTGCTTAGCAGATACCAGCATTCCCACCAACGCGTTGTGCGAATGCGTATGTGATCTCTGGTGGCATTCCTAGTGAACACCCTTTGCATATGAAAACAAAAACAATGGGGCGAGCAGAAATTAATTGCGTTAGGATGTGTGCGTAATCACAGTTCTATGCACAGTTCCATTCAATTTCGACATTATTCCTTGCCTAATAACTCACACACTTAGGATGAGGTGATAGTTGCCATTGCGTACACACAAAATGAATTTAGTCGTGGAAAAGTATTCTTTGCAAATGGTGTCATTTATTGTACTTCGCACACAGCTTAACATCGTTCGTTGGGACCTAATTGGTTTGAATATGCTGCCAAAGCCGATGGTGTGGCTGCAATTGGTGCGCTAGTATTCCTCATGTCGCCTAAATCTTATTTCGTTTGACGTATTGCCACTGATTTGCCGATTCCATAATCAGTTTGGTGTTCGTTCCTTCCTTCTGCGAGAAAGCGGCAGTCACACAGATGTGGGCGGAGTGAATGTCCTCTATCTTACCTGGACACGCCATCACACTTCGTGATGCCGAGGCTCAATTAACTATGGTTAACACCGTCTGCAATGTGTGAGAACTATAAGTGAAGAAGTTAATGCCTCTTGTGTCCTAGTTAGATATTTTGGTGTTCAGCTGTGGACTAGATGATCCATTCGCCTCTCTCTACGAGGTTGAATTGTAGGCTTCTGTCATGCTGAAATTGTTCGCAGGTGCAACATTTGCACTCATTCTTGGGCTGGATATAGAACTTGTTACCGGAAGAATTTGTAACAGTTCTAGTTAGCATAAGAGCAGGAGAATCACCAAAACTACACCACAGAGCAATGCGGTCAGCACCACGCCCTTCTTCAATCCAATAAGCAGATCGATCCTCTCCCACGCATTCATCAATCAACGCTGATCACTAAAAGTGCATCGGATTAGCTGTCGAAGATCAATTGCTTTCCTCAGCATGCACAGAGTTGTGTTAAGTTAATGGTAAAATGAGAGGTCATGAAGCATCGGTAAGATAGGAAGATTGATAAGCAAATAATTAGGACAGCGAGCATTTGAACACCAACATCACGATATTGAAGTAGCACACTGATTCTCAAGTGGGTAAGCATCGATGTCTCTGCGCACCAATCATGAAGTGCTAATGTTCATGTTGCCAGTTTGCAATGGCAACGATTTATGGACAGGGTGATGTACTCGTGACAGCCTTGCCTTAGTCTGCACAATTTCATGCAGCAATAGGGATCGCACTCGTGTCACATTACTGATTGCAGTGCTAGTGGTTTAGAAAGTGATAAATATGGTACAATCTTTTGCTTACCGATTTAACCATCACCGTGTGTTGTGTGACACAAGCTGCAGTATTCGCGGTTGTTCATTTGTGCATTGGCACTTTTCTGCCTTTATCTTGCTACTTGCGACACTTTGTGTGAGNAGACAATACGTGGGTATTCCCGTGGTTTTACAAAAGGATTAGCACCTCCAGTGGTTGATGCACATTGGTTGCGCAAAGTGTTTTGATTTCGAATACATGGCATTCAATTTGTGACACCGAATCTCTATGAATGCAAAGACTGTGCAGAGATGAAACGATGTAATGTAGGTTCGACTGCCACTTGATTTGCCATAGCGCTCTCGACGGCACTTGATGAGTGGCAGCTCTGTCTAACTTTAAGCAAATTATTCGATCATCCGTGGAACACGCGATCGTCTCATCTGCTCAGCAGAGCCTACCCACACTGAAGGCGAAACTCCATGGTTCACACGCCCTTCGCCTCTATATGCTGGGCTCCTCTTAGGCTCATGAGGGACACCTGGTCTCCGAAATCAGCCTGTACGAGTTCAGCTTTTGTGAACAACGCAACAGTGACTGCTAATCAGCTTGATGCTGAATTGAGAGAACAGTCGGAATAGAGTGGAATCAAACACCTATTTTACGTTTATTGCTGTACGTCCCACCAAAATCACCATCCTTACTTCTCAAGTGTTGTATAGCCAAACCCATCAAAGTGACTCGAGACTGTCAGCATTGCGAGCCAGCTTTATTTAATGCTACAGCCACAGTGGATTCGATTTGAAGCTGTCACACAGCCTCCGATAGCAATGCGATTGCACCTCATTTAAATGTAAAGCATAGCTCTTGATTTGTTGTACCAGTTTCTTTCAGCCACAAGATGCTAGTGATTTCAGTCAAATGTTTTATTCTAATACCCAATTGGGGCGCCTTTCATCTACCTCAGTCCTCCTCACCTTGGCCCCACAGCACGTGCGCCATTGTTATTTTGTATTTGAATTAGGTCATTTCATAGGCTAGCTCACATTGCCTGTATATAAGCGACAAGAGTGGAGTTGTAGTAGCAAATTGGTACTGCAATTCTATGACCTCCCTTCGGCTTTGCTTGATTCTATTGGCGACCGCCTGCTTACATGGTGACTCCGCACTGACAACTTGTAAGATTCCGTCTTCTAATGCTCTACTCACATCCCACACACGTAGATGTCCCCACAAATGCGATTGTTGGTTAACTTAGTGAACTTGACGTGATTAGCTGCCATTCCTTGACTTTTAGTAGCTTCACGCTGAGGGCATGGTAGAATTCATACTGATGCATGAAATGCCCCTCAGATTATTATCGTCCTCAACCAGTTAGTTATAAGCCCACAGTGAGTTACATGCGTGGAACGCAGGATACACCAACTTCACCTTCCTCTCCCTCTCTCTCTCCACACGCCTTCTCCCAACTCTCCTTACAGGCATGAATCGACCATCATTCGAGGCAACATACTACAGTGATGATCACGAATTGGAACTGAAGATGCACGAACCCACGGGTGTGGTAGGAGAATTCGGTGGCTATGAGATCCTAACAAAGAGCGGTCCTGACGTGAAGGAAAGCAAATGGCGTTCGGAAGTGGTGCTCGAGGAAGCGCAGCGAAAATACGTAATGGAGAACCTCAAGCCATTAGTGTCATATGCTGTTACGGTGCGTGGATGCGTATTGCCTCTTAAAACCAGCGCGATGGCTGATACATTGGAATTTACAGTGCTACCATCAGGTTTGTCATTTGGCGCGCTACTCCTTTGCGATTGGTAGCAGCGTTTTATGCATTCACCACCTTGCTTGGCATTCCACATTCACCTCCAGCCTCAAAGGCATGCATGTGCATTTTTCGCAATGACAAACGATTCCATTTTGCATTGCGTAGAATGGAGTGTTCCACGGAATGTAAAACTGCAAGCACTTGACCCATTCACGGTGCTTTTGACATGGCAACCGCCAGCCGAACCCTACGGTTGTGTCTCTAGCTACATCATTGAATGGAGCCGAAATAATACGTGGCAGAAAAGCGTTCGGCCCTCCTCCAGTCGTTCCTACGTCTTCAGAAAATTGGAACCCGAGGAGAACATTTCTGCCTCTGTGCGTGCACGCAATCGACGAAAGGCACCGGTAAAGTTTGTATACGTTGGTTCCCGCAGCAGAATCGTGACAGCACGCACTCCTCTTTTCCGCTGAGGTCAGTCTACACCACGTCTCTCCTCAAACATTATGCTGTGACTTCAAATTGACTGAGCTAATTCAGACTTGGAGTTGAACAGAACAGAACAGAGCAGAACAATTGTGACAATAAAATGGGAGCGACAAACTGTCCTTCGTTCATGTTAAGTATAAGTATCAACTCGACTTTAGCCAGTCGAACAAATGCAGCCAGTAAGGCAGGCAAAGAACCACGTGATACACAGCCTACAGCTAAGTGACGCGATTGCTTTCCAAGCTATCATAACAAAACTTGCTTTTGTAGGATAGATGGTGAAGAGTGAGCTATTTGGCCAACACAGTCTGCCTCCTTCCCTACATTCACCATGTTTGGCTTGACTACTCCAGTTGTTGCAACCGCGTTCACTTGCGTGGTAGTATTCTCTGTGTGAAATTCCTCCCTATTTCAATATGTGACTTCAATTAGCACAACCAACTGTTTCTCGTCAATAAATACTTTTCCCAAAGTGTTTTCTTCTGCAAATCACTTCCCAATTTTTCTTGCTGTATGAAGTAAACAGGAGTGATGTTGTGTGACTGCTGCAAATTATTTGCGTCCCGATTAGACACAACTATGACACACACACATACACACATGCACACACATACAAGTATATTTTATTCAAATTAAAAAGCAACTTTCGAATCTTCGCAGCAGATGCGCCCCAGAAGGCAGGAATTCAAGCTAGTAAGTGAAATTGCTTCGACGGTAGGAGAGTTAGTTATAGAGGGAGTAGACTCACGTGTCGTGTCTTCGTTGGTCAATTGTTGTAACCCGACGAGCTATTTAGTCCATTGACCTGAGTGGCATTCACCGCCCAACCAGACAAGTAGGCAATTAAGTGCACAAAGATGATGGCTTCAACGTTCGACACGTGTGAGTGTACGCCAAAGCAGAAAAAGGAAAGACTAAGGATTTACATTTGGTGGTGGTGGCTTTGTAAACTTGCGTAGACACTGTGGAAGAAAGAGAAGTGATGAAGTAGTATAAATGCTAGCCGCGCAGTCCGAAGGCGTTCCGATACCAAATCCGATGCAATTATTTAGCTCGAATAATGTTTGTTTACGGGCTTGCAGAGCATAATTCTTGTGCGATATGAAGGCGCGTTCCTGATGACCACCACCAAAGATTGGAGCAGTCACGAGTGGATTAGCAATGGGAGATCCACGTTTCCATGTGAATTAGACTTAAAAATGCGAATGTCCTCATCGCAGGAGATCAGACACAATGAAGTGAAAATAGGACTCGGGAAATGCATGCACATAAATCGATCACCTCATTGGATCGAGAATTAAATTAAGTAGCGAAGCATAAAATTACAACACTTGGCATTGGTAAGAGTGCATAACAGAAGTGATGGAGCACCAGCACATGCATTTGGATATTCTTCGTCAAAGGCGCAACCACTTAGTCTGAACGACATTTCGAATTGACACTTTAAAGAAATGCATGCTGATGCAAGATTGCCTGCTCAAGATTCTCAGTTTAACCGATTCTTTTAACAGAGAACCACCGTATGTCGCGAGAATGAGGGGATGGTGGAGAAGGAGGATGAGGAGGAGGAAATGTTGCATATAATCTCTAAATTCTTGCAGAAATTATACCATTCTAAATGGCCGACGTTGTGAGATGGTCAGTGGTTCACCACGTTCAGCATTCTGAAACCGAAAAAGCGTTGAGAATGTGAAATGACAATTTCACTGCGATGTTCAGCGTTTGTTTTATCAGTAGAGGAGAGGCGACCGATACTTGTCCTTGCTCACTCCAATGCATATTTACTTCTTTATTTTCCTTAAGTCCCACAGTGTTGGTTATTGTAAGCTACTGAGCTTCTGCTACTTGCGGTTCTTAAACGCTAAGACTTCATTGCGCATTTCTTCAGCCAGCCGATGTTCTCACGTAAGGGGCCTATCATTGCAACAGTAGTTGAAGATTGAAAAGGCCCATTCCAATCCCATCACATACACACGAACACACACGCACACTTGATATACAGAGAAGTGATTGAGAATGCGGACAACAGTAGGAGAACCCAGATAAACGCAGCAAGTCGGCTAGCGTTGCGTACCAAGCTGTTAGTTATCAATGCAGAATTCACTTATAATCGCAAGTAATTGCAGTAAGATACATTGCGGACTGCAAATGACAGGCATCTGCTGCATTGCTCTTTGACGACTGACTGAATGACTGAATGACTGACCGACTGACACGTGCAGCATGAATCACCGACGGCAATTAGTAATTAGGAATGTGCTGACAAAGAGGGCCGCTGCGTTTGTAGAACAACACAATACCTATTGGCACGTCTAAATGAACTCCTCACACATAGAATGATTTGCCTTGAGGAGGACAAGAACAATCAAGTCCGCCATTCGATGCTAAGCACGCGGATGAAGTACTGAGGCAGCGAATGGGTCTAATCTGTCGCGTTACATCAAATTAACTGTAAAAATGAAAAGAGAGGAAGTAATTTATCCATCACACTAGCTGCTATCACACATTTTGCACTAATGAAACGCTCGCTATCCCCATTGCATTAACATCCCAGATAAATGCCATGTTTGGAGAGCGTTAGTGCACGTACGGTGTTTAGAGTGGAGCAATGAAATGTAAGTATCTCACAAGTCGTCAGTGCAAAAATCACCATTAAAGATGCTGGTGGCCAACCAAATGAGGCAGAGCTGAGACGACATCTCCAACACATGTACGCTTTGCATTTACGCCTCACCCATTCTGGACTAACATAAATGTTCTAGAGTCAAGTGATTCAAAGTTTTGATCTGTTATCGACCTACAAGGTGAATTGTGCATTCATGCACACCGTGACACCACATGCCACTGGCAAGTATGACCGATTGTGCTGGGTGTGCAGATGGTGGCACATGAAGTCGCACAGTCGTACATGACTGTACAGATGTAGAGACTGTCATTTGTGTGATGATTTGTACGATCAAACAGTGGAATCCAAACGACTGACGCTAGTGTTTGGTGCAAATGAAGTCGGCCAATGCTTCAGTAGCTAGCATACCCCACATCCACTGCATTGCGCCCCCGCCTTGAGATCGCTTTAAGCAACAGATGCCTTTAGTTGGACTGTGAACTATAGAATGGCTGCCGAAGTTAATTTGTCAAATCGAAATTTGACGCAGCCACCCAGCAATCAGGAGGGCGTGACCCACCTAGAGGCACTTCTACCATAGTTTGCAGACGCGTCCACGATAGAGGCAACTTCTCAAATGCTGAACGAGAAGGTTATTTAGGGGTTGCAGACAAAGCTGGCAGGATGCCTTTTAGTCAACATGTCGGCATGGTTTCCTCCCACAGGAATCCATCCTTGCAAACTGGTGACTTGATGGGAGGGTAAGCAGGCTATTCAATACTGAAGTGACCTAGGAAGCAGCTTCTTCTTCTGACGCGTATTATGAGGAAGTGCACTGCCACGGTCGCGGTCGCTGTCACTATCCCCAATGTATTCATTACCGTTCAGTATTGCGGTAATAAGAGAGGGCTGAACTTCAAGATTAGTGGGAGGATGGTCACGTCGTCAAGGTGTAACATTCAAAGAATAAGAGGCTGTTGAAATAACCCAATTTGTTGTGCGCTGAGGTGAAACACAAGCGGCACAGTGGATTTTCACGAATGCGCAATTATTGGCCGGAATAATTTGAGTAGCATAGAAGATGAACTAGGCAAACCTGAGCCGTAAACGAGATATCTCTAACTCATTACTAAGTGTCACTTCAACGCCCTCTTTATTTGTGACTAGCGATGGCAGCTCCAGTCACTTGCTATCCAACGCACACTTTGCATTCTTACTTGTTCGAGGGCCAATTCGCATTCCCGTCAATCAGATACACTGTGAATTGAAGTGTTTGATAGCCTGCACTCAGTTCTTCTTCATCACCGACTAACCGATAGCCTAGACAATGAAGGTGACCTCGTCACAGTGGACAAGCCAAATGCAAGGTAATAATTGAAGCCTCTTCCACTGCAGTGGTTGACATGCAGGGGAGGTTATGTCTATACGGTGAAAGCGGATTCCGCCAGCGAAAATTGGGACGACATCTGGTGTTGGAAGGGAGGTGGAAGGATTGCCACGAGTGTAACAAGAAGACGAGAGTAGCTTTTAGTCCCGAGTGATTGCTCTAACACACATTATGAGCTGAAGATATTTGACACAGCACAAGTCGACTCACTTTGGTGCCTTTGCGAGCAAGCTGCGAATTTGTTTCAGTGTTTATGATGACTGGAAGGGAAATATTTGAAATGACTGATTCTTGCAGCATTAACCACCGGCATCAACTCGTGATTGGAAAATGCGTTGACAAAGAGGGCTGCTGTGTTTGCTCAATAGGACGGTCCCTATCGACGCATTCAATTCAACTACGCAATCACGGAACGATGTGCTTTCGAGGAGGGCACGATCAATCCTCTCCATTATTTGATGTGAAGTCCACGCATGCACATTGCAAATCACACTTTCACTTACGCTCCACCCTCACACATAACTCTCAACGACGCCTTCATGAAGTAGTTTTATGGTTATCTTCAGCTGTTATCACACTAAGACGGATTCACCCACAGCTTAAAAGCTATATTGAACCTTAAATAATGTGATGATTTTCGTCAAAATCCGGCTGTTGAAGGCTCATGAAGTAGTTCGAGCAGGGTGCCTTGAGGCTTGGCAAAAGGAAAAATCCCCCCACAGCAGGCCAATTTGAATGCTCCAGTTTTGCGATAGAATAAGATCCATGTACCGCCTCCATGCTCACAGACTAGAAGGAAATGCAATTCTTCAGATAGATGCATTAACAAGGCTCTAGTTGTTGAAGACAACAGGGCTTCAATAAGCAATGTTGATGTAGCTGAAAATCCAACATTCCTGTGGCGAAACTGTGTTTAGAACCAAAATTTGGAAGGATCACGCGTAACTTGTGCAGTTTTGGGTCCAAGTTTCTCAAGTCTCAGTGTGTCTCGGTGCACACTATGAAGTTCCGTGTCCGTGAGGTGTTTGTGAAGGCAAAGCATGGAGGCAAGCTCAAGTCTGATGCCAATTAATCAACTCGCATCCTGCATTTGGCAAGCTCAATGTTGGTTATGCTGCTTAAAATTGGGGGAAGAAGAGGACCGACTTTACCTTGGGCGGTATAGTAAGTTGTTAGAACTGGAACCTTGGTAGTAGGAAAGAAATTGGAATTTTGACTCCAGCGGAGGCAGGATTTCTTGATGGTCACAAATTTTGCCCACAATGCTCGCCTATGCACATGTCCATCCAATTCCATCTTGTGTGACTCAAATGCGCTAAGAGTGGTGATAAAAACACAGAGATGGATGTAAGAAGAGTGGCATAGCATTGCGATGACCAGTAAAGCCAACCTATCCATTCGCACTACCGGTGATGTGATGTGGTGAGATGTGGTTGGGTCTGATCGCATCGAATCGAATGGACAAGACTCGTGTGTCACGTGGATTCCACCTTACGTTACTTACTTCGTCCACCAAATTTTGCAACCACCGTTTAGTGACTAGCTTGTCTAACTTCAAGGATGCCGAATACCAACACGGGCGTCGCTCATCCACGTACAGCTGGCAATTGCCAATGACATCGAGCAGTTACACGCCTGAAAGATGGATGCCGCGCATGTGGACTGCATTGCTGCTTGTGTCAACTTAAAATGGTCTCTATTTCGCTCTGCATTTGCAGCTGCATGCATTAGGTATGGTTTGGTTGCTAACTCTTCCCTCGTGTTTAACTCACAGCACACAACTTACCGTAAATCTCAGATTTTCGCATCAAGAAGTTTTGCGGATTGTTGTCGTCATGCGGACCGTCATCAGAACATGGCAAAATCTATTTGCTTTGAAAGAGAAATTTGGTGCAGTGTGGCGATAACTGTCTCGAGTCTCCAATGCTGTCGTCAACGCGTCTATCAATGCAACAAACAATTGAAATCATTGTGGGAAATTGATAAGAAGTAAGAGGAGCGGAAGCCCTTCTTACAAGCGCAATCGCAAGTAGAACCAATCAGCTCTAGATTTGCACGGGAGTTTACCTTTGGAACGAAAACTTCAGAATCAATCGTCCCTCCCCACAACGTGAGTTTTTCTTCCCAAGTCGATCAATGCTAAGCAAGTTGTGGTGGCGCGCCAACTGACTATCATGCTTAGCTGTAGTAAATAGCGAGGGTTGTGGAGTAAATGAAAGAAGAGGGTAGAAGGAAGTCATCATCTCGTGTCTCAGCTTTTTTAAATTAGGTGCCTTACGGCGACTGAGTTGTTGTGCAAAACTTGCATGGATTGTGTGTTACAACCACAAAGTCATTCACAAAGGATTTAACGGATGAGGAACGAGGACAGAACTGTGCCGCTTACTGGCACATTGCGGTATCGAATCGCAGAGACGCAGTTTGCTAACGACGTACCAAACAGGAACAAGAGACCTCACAAACACAGTAGGCATGTTATTGCGCTCTTTGTCCTCTTTGTCTAACGCATAACTCGAATGCCCAAACCGAAAACGACTACTTCTTTGGCAAGATTGCGAAGTGGACATGCGTAATTTGACGAGTGAATAACACAGACAACTGGAATGCATAAAATATTGTCTTGAATTGGTTTGTCTGCAAAAGGGCAGTTGACGTGCACTGTGCTAACGAGGATGCTGGGTGACAGATTGGCCCATCTTCATGACAACATTGATTCTCTCGATGTTCAAGAGACGGTGTTTTTGCTCTGCCGTTCACCCTCTTCCTCTTGGCTGCAAACGCCTTCTGGCTGTTCAGATTGGCATATGGACAGTCTAAGCCACTGAGCAAAGTTAATAAGAGCCATGTTTAGCACGGGAAAGTGACTTGGTCAGGTCGGCCTTTGACCCAGGCTCGGGCTCATACTCAGACGCATCCTTGAATAGTCTCCACTGTCTGCCCGTAAAGCGCATGCACACACATTGCACATGTGGAACATTCGTCTGCATGACTAACTGCCCAGCACTTTAGAACTCGGCATTTCAGCTTCCCCCTTTATGAAGGCATATGAAGCCACCATATGGTACACTCTAAGCCCCGTAAACGATCGGTCAAGGCAGGCATCATCAAGAATGTCCTTTCAAGGCAGTCAAACAGAGCCAGAAGTTGGATTTCAAAGCAAATTGCAAACGCCTTACATGACCGATGCGCACGAATTTACGCTGCCACTTTTACAGGATCACACGTTGATCTTTTGTGCTTTGGTAACAACTTACATTGTGCCTCTCATTTTTCTGACTCTTAGTTTCCCTTTTAATTCGAAGCTAGTCTTCAGAGTGCAGTGATGATCTTGGGCCTTAGTTTTGCTCTGAAAGCAATGAACAGAGTTACTTGTCTTCCACTTTAATGACGTCTGCGTGGTGTGGTTATTAGGGCGAACTATCGAGCAACTCATCTGATGCTGCCTCTCCTTATGATGGACTACTGTACAGCAACGTCCCTTTAAAGTTGTGGCATACGCTTCCACCTTTTCTAACCGAAATCTTTTTTGAGTTGTTGTGCATGGTGCATTGTTTAGATTCACCTTAAAGATAAATTATTTGGGAAAATCTCCTGAAATTTTGTTGGATTTTGAGAAAAACACCGATCCGATTGGTAACTCTTTAGTGAGATTAAGAGTAGTAATTTGGACTATACCATTAAAAGTCACCAAAATGCATGTAGGCGATCTATCTGTGCCAACACATGTATGTATTTATCGCTTTTCATCATGGGCTCTAAAGTTAACTAAACAGAACGCTGAACTACTCGGTCATTTGGAGCCATGGCCCTAGGGCTATAACTGTTGACTTCAAACTCTTCTTTGCTGCAGCGATGCATGTTCTGGCATAGCACGTTAGCTTATTGTAATGTAAAGAGGAGGCTTTCAACATCCACATCATGAGCTTATAAATTCAGTGACTCAAGCTTTGTTTAAATTCATATTAAGTCGTAATAGTTTGGAGGAGCAGAGCGTCTTCTACCCTACAGATAGTCTAGAAGACTACCATCATGATCCGGAAGTTCGTAGGATATTAAAAAGTGTGGTAATTAAATGGTACCATGATGACGGGACTTGCTGTTTGCGAAGTTCTGGAGTATATTGGACACACTAGTCCAGCATTCAATCGAGCTTTCAAACTAATGATATCGTCTATCTAGGTGTCCTGATAACTATAGAGGACCTCGAGATGAGCGAAGCAAACCAGAAGCAATTTTCCAACGCCCATTAACGCATGGCACACTCTCCTTCACAATTCTTCTCCATTCAAACGCATCGTTTCTTTCTATGATTTCCTTGCTTGCAACTGCTTCAAAATTTGCTAGTATTCATTCACAAATGTGCCTTTAGCACGCACAATGTTTATGCTTTACGAATCCATGACCAATTGAACCTTGAGCTGCATAGCAACTTTATATCCCGTATTGAAACACGTTGACGTTGGACAACTAGCGTCATCACTTCTTAGTGGCTTTTCCTTTTATCTCGAGTGATGAAACATTTTCAAAGCCGCTAATAGACGCAAATCAGTAGTCTATTTTCTTTGCTCTTACACTGAACAAATAATTTGAGGAAGAATGCATCACGGGTAGTGTAGGAGTAGGTCGAATTGTTGAGCACCCATGCATGCCCAAGCAGTGCATATGTTCTCATCGGAGGACGACCAACTACTTCGATCCAATGTTTCCTGTGCCTCTCCCTGATTTGAGATTACACAGCAGTTGGACGACCTGCCAGTTCAAAGTAGCTTGCTTAAATTTTACACCGTGTTTACGCAGCTAGCCTTCCAACCACACCGACACTCACTTCACTCTACACCTCAGCACTATATGAAAGCGATTGCAATAATGGCAGTATTAGTGCCTGCAACGGTGGTGGTGTGACCCCTATCCACACCTCTTAGCAGATGTTTACTTTTGGCAGCATCATCCTTGACTAAATCAGCCACTCTGTCATCTACCGATCAATCAATGCGAATGGATGGATATCTCTGTAACTTAAGATCTTGCATGATAGAAACAGACCATTCATGAACTAAAAAATGCTGATGTGTTGCCAGAACTACAAGCTGCTAGGCTAGTCCTCGACCCCAGAAAATACCTACCCATTTAACAGTAGAGAAGTTCCAATCTCCTGTGGCTGCTTGTGGAAAAATTTAAAGAACCACCTCTTGATCAGCTACGCTCCTCTGATTAAAAGATTGGGGCATTAGTCGGGCGTTGCGTGCACTACTGGCCGTTCTGTGCTCAAGTCTAAGCATTCAGTTGCAAGTCCGGTCACACACTTGGTGAGGGTAATTCTAATCAATTAGTGATATTACCACCAGAATCGAGGAACTGACAGAAGCACGGCTGGCGTTAATTTGCCACTTCAACTCCGTAATAGCGTCAGTCACTCGGCAAGTTGCCTGCCCAACTTAAGGCAAGCGAGTAGATGGACAATCAAAATCAGGCAGATTTACTTCAGTTGCTTCTGGTAGGAATGAAACACTGACCTGATCGGTGCTATCGAGAGCCTCGAAAGGTGGGCCAATTTTATGCTAGTAATAACGCCCATGTGTACGTCGACAGGCAGATTTCTCTGTGGGCAAGTTTCTAGATGATTCTATTTTTCTGATAACTTCTGCGTTCATACACGCCTTCCACACTACCACTTCGGTAGCTGTGCTTTGAGCCTGCTAATGCTCATTTAGAGCCCAGGGTCAAACAGTGTGTAGAAGGTTCATCCTTCTCTCTCTTTTCTTCTTTACCATTGGAAGGCTGAGTAGGCTTTGCCATCGTTATTATAGGTCAGAGATAAGGTATAAGGAAATATTGTAGAAGATTTAAGACGGAGATGTGTCACGCTGCCCTGCAATTAGGTACAAATTGTCGTCCCGCCGCTAAGCCGTCAAAGAAACTCACTCGGACACAGGCTTGAAAACCGGTTTTTTCCATAAACCTTGGCAATCAGAAGGCAACCTTGGGCTGAAGCGCTTGACTGTCGATTTGAGGCATTGGGAGCGCTAATGCCTGTTTGCAATGTCTGCTGCTACCATGAAATCAGTAGCAGATGTACTGCGCCACGCTAAATGGCTTAATGTCATTTTGATTGGCTGGCTGTAGGAATGGCTCACATTGTGGGCTTCCCATGCGGCTTACCTACATCCAGGCAAAGTCAACTGGCATCCAAAGATAGATAAGTCTCATTCCCCCAAAATCATTCAAAATCGTCCTGTGTCATGAACCCAACCAATTATCAGACGCAGATGGGACGACAAAAACCGTGATTGTAGGATCTGCAGCAATGGAATCATGGCTTGGGTTTGCTTAAGCTACTGAGCTTTCGCCTTTCCTTGGAGTGCTGAAGTACATGATTTCATGACCTCACTGTGTCTGAGTGCTTTTAAGCGGCCCTCTGACAAAGTGGATTGTTGGCGTACGGAGGTGTACTTTCCTACTTTACTGGAGCAGATTAAAATATGGGCGAAGACACAAACTACAATTTTGTTTAATGCTTTGATGCAAGGTGATGCAAAACATACTGCAGCTAGATCCTACAAAATGCATTCATGGAAATGCATACATCTTAAAGTAAATTGTTGCCATGCTTTTTGTTTTCAAATTGCAATTAAGCTGAGCATTGCAACTTACTCTGGCGACCTTATTCACTGCAGAAGCTTTATAGTGTGATCTGGTGTGTTTGACGAAAAAACTAATCGAATGCATTCACTTATCTCTTGCCTACACCAAACAAACAGGTTGAGATTTGTGGCTAGATATTTTGTTGTTTCTTCAACAATTCTCATTGTTGTCATTCCAGCACACACTAAGAAGTTGTGGCAAAAAGGGCTTTGATGGTTTCGGTTGAAGGGGTAGCTACATTGACTAATCCGGGTGAAGTCTCGTGAGCGTGAACATTATCACTCCGACGGGGCCGATTTGCCTCCTAATTGAATGCGTTACCTGATCATTCCACTCGGATTTGCTCTGTAAATTCAGGTGAGGTATTTACCTTAAATCGTAAAATTTCTAAAAATCGATGCCTAAACTGTGCGAAATGGAAGTAACTGAAACAAGATTGCGCAGCGACTGGCCAAACATTGCAAAAACTGCTGACATGCACAGAACAGCACTTGATTAGAAAGCATCCTATTCGAAGACCAACCCGATTCATCGTGCTTTCCGTCTTTGTCTGGGTAATATTCAAAGCTTTCTACACCATGCACTAAGTCATGTTTGCATTGCAATGGGGACTGTGCACCAGTTGCCACTTTCAACATTGCAAACCCGGCCTCCGTTTAAAAGAAACTAGCATCAATCCAATCAAATTTGATAAATGAATGGAGATTTATCTTAGTGTGCAATGGCCATCACCCATAGTACACAGATAGGTTGTGTAGGGAATAATTGCTACCCTGCAATAATTCACGTGTTAAATGGGCATCCCTTTCCTCCGGCTCTCGCATTTTCCAATCCATTCATGTTCTTATTTGCCCTTATTTTCACTGCTCATATTATTGCTTGTGTAGGCAGGAATGCATACAGTTCAGTAAAAACGGAAAAGAGCCAATGTTGTGGGCATCTAAGGATGTCGGTGATCTGTTGGTTCCAGCAGGAATAATGCATTTCAGGTGTCATGGACAACCGGCAAGTGAACTGATGCGAGACGGCTCTCATGCAATTTCTAAATGCAAATTATAGGAATCAATTTTAAAGGAACACATTGAGCATCCGAGCGTGTGGTTTGATTTCGAACAAGTATTTCCGGTAAGCATAGTCGGTGATTCCATGAAAACGTCTACCTGCACAGTCATTGTGTTGTTGGCTGCAGTGGATACCATGCGAGTGGAAATGGCAAATGCGCTTTGAGTGGTGTATTTTGGGGTAGTCCCTGTCATCAGGAAGAAGTCGTGTCTCATATCATTCGTTTGTAAGCAGATTGAGCAATATCTAGTTTATTAGAAAAAATGTGCCTATAAATTTATCCCGAAATGCAAAGAAATAATTACCTGCATGGTTTTACTTCAACAAGGCGTCGACTTTCTTGGTACATGCTACTTCAATTTACCACGAACACTTACATCTAGTGCTCTTAGTGTGTACAATTTGTTTGCATTTCTCGTCACCATCAGAATGGTAGCTGCAAATTATTCTCCCATGTAGTTTGTTTAGACACCCACAAATTAATCTTTAAATAAGTATTTCAGTGGGATGTGCAGCAACATAAAGCGTTTCAGTTTGTTTAGCGATTGTAGTCAACCATTCTCGGCTGAATTTCTGCCAACTGGCTTGCTTACACGGATGTTTGCCTGGCATCCTGACTATCCAGTCGACTGACTGGATAACCGGCTGATCGTCTGACCACTGCCTCGCCGGTCAAGCTGTTGCTGCATGGATGTCCAACTCCCCGCATGTTGGCTAAAAGATTAAACTTATGAAAGCTTTTTAATGAAATCAGGAGAGGGAGTGCAATTTCGTGTCGATCGCAGTAATTTATTTCGGCCTTTTGGACTTGCAACTCGCTTAAAGATGGTAGCAGAATACACGGCTTGCACGCGAATGCAACGGAAAATCAGGCAGCATAGTACAGAACTTGGAAGCGCGTAGGCAAGTTAATATCTGTTCTTAAGAGTTGGTGATAAATAACATAAATATGGTAAGATGTAAAAGGAGTTTGCTCAGATTTGCCCGAGTATAGTAAAAGATATGCGCATAATCGAAAACACGTTTTATAATCTTAAGGAGACAAGTAAGTGAGTCATGACCGCATGCGTAGTTGTCGCAACCGTAATCGACAATGTGCGTTGTCTCCTAGTTTAAAGTCCTCGACTGCAACGATTATTTGCTGCATCACAGATAGTGAGGGCACCAATTAATATGGCCGCCCCGTAAAACAAATTAACTCGCAAAATTTGTTATCACTCAGTTGACAAACTAAGCGACATCCTTGCTGATCGGGAGATATTGTTTTACGAAATATGCAAGTACTTGAGACGAGGCAGAATTTGACACGATAATACTTGCATCTTACGAAATTTTGTACACACTAAATTTGAGCACATTTTTGGACAGTGCCAGTAAAATTCAGTGAAATCTGCTTCTGCCCGAGGGTGACGCAGCTAATAATGGAACAGATGAAACTGGCTTTTCTCCTTGCCACTTCCTATGACGTTTTCGAAGCCGAAGTTGAGTTTTTCATTGTGTGAGCTTTATAGGCTTTAACCCGTTCCAGCTGACTTCCGTGAATACAAAACGACCAGCCATTTGTGTCAGTAACTGGCATGCTCCCCATCTCTAGCACGTGATGGCGGTGTTTACCTGCGTCAGATCGTTTAAGCATAGCAGCAAGCTTAGTGATTATGCGGCGGATCACATACCAATGTCCCTAGTTGCGACATCACCTCATCTCTTCTCATGCCTTGAATCCTCAGTTGGGGCTTAGATTCTAACGACTCCCTCTACAACAGAGGATTTCTGGCATATGAACGGTCCATTGACTTTATCAACACCTTCCTGATTTCATTTTGCGCACTGGCTTGCGAACCAGGCAGTACGTAATCTTGCTTAAGCGAAATAAATGAATACAGGCAACCAATACATGATGGCTGGCACTCTCACACAGATAGAAATGCTGACGTAATGCTTACTTCCACCATCCGAATTGGGGTTCCACAAAAAGCTCAGTCCGTATTTCGTTATTTTAATGCGCCTAAATAGGCTATTCGAGGGTCCATAACAAGCTACTAACTGACCCCACAGCAAATCAGATCCACCTGTTGTTCGAGCGTTGTTGCCTGAATTTCTTCATCGATTATTTTACTGACAAATGATAAGAAACGTCCGGACGAGATTAATGCTGCCTACTCTCAGATTTGAAGGAAAGTAAGCCTATTGCACAGTTTATCTTCTGATTGATTCGGCTCATTTAGGTCCTCTAGTAAGACATCCCACAGGAGTGTAGTATGACCTTAAAGTTATGCGCAAATCGTGAAAAACTTGGATATTAATTTTGCTAAGGATCGTAAGCGGTGGTGATTGTAGCTCTTGCATTGCATGCAAATCAGGAGAGGTTGAGACAGGCTTTCAAAGTCAGTTTAAACCACTCCTCATTCCTCATTTATAAATTCACGCGTAAAACCATACCTTACTTGAAATTTCAAGAAATTAGCAATTATTGGACAGTCAGTTTAAAAGAGGGTGCAAGCAAACGCTTTGGGACGCGTGGATTTCAAGTCCCATAGGGCAGAAACTGGTAAAGAAAAGGCGTTTCCCAAATATTGGTGACTCGTTTCGAAGCAGATTCTGTAGAATTTTGATGGCAACGGATTTTAGACTTACCCGCCACTGCACGATACTTAGGATTGGAAAGACGTGACACTAACACATTCATTAAAACTTTTGAAGGAGCACGGGTCACAATGCGTGCTGTTTGTGTTTTGTGCCAATTGACTCACTTCTTAGACACTTCACTGTGGCACACATTTGAGAGCGTGCGCCTCCTGCATAGAATTAAATCCAATGTGCTCCGCTCCTCCCCACTATTTCGCAATCGCACATAAACTGCTCCTAATTTTATCCATTTCGTAACACTCAGCAGTCCATTGGAAAGGTCTCAGGGGCACGACTTTGCTGTGCAGAATGCTGTGTAGAATGTTCAACGTAGGAAACAGTGTAAGAGCACACGAATTCTTGTCATTCCTGTAAGTATTCCTTTCGCTGTGACGCCTGCATTACAACGGCAATTCAAGGTGTCTTTCTGGATACTTCTGCCTTGCCATTGTATGGAACCAATAGTTCGAAAGAGCTGGGATGAAGTGCAAGCGCCTCAATGGAATTCGTAAGTTGCAAGCAAGTTCTTGCTAATTGACGAACACTCTCGCGTTGTTGAAGGTGGCACGTTGAAAGCTTAGTAGCGTGGAACTCGAATGAAGTAGGTCTAGAGCAAGCACATACAGCAGATTTCATTTCGGTGCAGCGAGGTGCTCTGCTTCCAATGGGCCTTGGACATGGGCATGACAGTTTTGTCTAGGTGGACCCATCCACAAAGTCCCCTAGTGTAAGTGAACTCCAAGCTTCACCCATCATGCACTACGACCGTGCATCCTGTCAATTCAGCAGGCCAGATTCTTCAATTCGACTCTAAACCACATTTGCAGGGGGAAGGTAGAACGCTGAAGATATGACAATGTGAAGCATAAGGGATTTGCCCTACTTCACCTCCCATTGTGACCTATATTGGAATCAATGCAAGAGGGAGACTCATACAAAGAAGGGAGAAGTAAGTGCATAATGGTCGTGATTTTCCATTAACAACGATATGGAATGACATGGTGATGGCAAGAAATCACGATCGAAGGGCACCGATGCATTTTCTGCATTGTAAGAACCTATGGGGAAAAGCAAGACTTGATGAGCGCAAGTTATGGGTCGCGAGTTTGTATATAGCTGCTAATGATGCTAAATCTCACTGACTTACGATAGGGCATGGGCAAGCATCACAGCCATGTAGGCTAATGCGAGTCAAGAGATTGCGGGGGTTGAGGCAGACCCACTGGTTGTAACAGCACTTTCTTCCGCTCCTATGTAAGTAGACACATAATTCCTCGATGTGGAGGTGTGCATTGTTTGCTCAACTCCTGCCTCAACACTGGGTAGCGTTTCAACTTCATCGAAGTAATGTTGAACACTTCTGCCATCCTTAATTGCCTCAACAGTCACCTCGTATGTCGAATTGGCTTCCAACCCGACCTGAGTTACTTCTCCAAATAAATAATCTACGGTCTCATTCTTGATTGAGATGCCGTCAGGTGACGCGGTAATTTTAATTTAATCGGCAAAGTTTTCACCCAAAGCTTGAACATCCCAACGTAAGGTGATTTCGTGGGCTCCTACGTGACTCCAAGTGAAGTTATTCGGAAGCCGGAAAAACGGTATTACCTCCACATTTATAAAACAATAAGCGCTGTTTTCGACAGAGTTGTTTTGAGTGTTTTAATGCAATGAGAAACGAGACAGTAAAATATTATTGGATACCAAACTGACAGTAGTAGTAGTAGCGAGCAGGTTGAATCCACCCATTTGCCTTATACATGAGGCGAGCAACCTGAACATTCCAGTGCGGACACGCGTCAGTGATATCTACCTTTCGTCTTGAGTTTGTGTTGCAATGAGAGGCTCAAGTGAAGGTGGATGTCTCATGCGACCCGGCCCAATGATTGGTATTTGCAGTTCACCCACCCACACACTTTTGCACAATGCGCTAACGAATGAAATGGAATGCAATACAAGTAGATCTGTGGCATTATTCTCTCCTCATGTGAAGAGACATGTCATCCTCCTACATGGTGTCGCGCATCATATTCTCACTTGCTAGCTTCGCAGTGGTTAGTGCTTGGCATGAATGTCTGGCAGATTACAATGCTGCTACCATCTGTCATTGCATTCACAAACGCCTTGTGTGATGTGGACAAACTGAAGTCTGTAAATTAGATGGAGCATAGGATGCTCCAAACTTGCTGAACACAGGCGAATGGAATGAAACTTCCCATGTGAATACGTGGAGCCTGATTAGAGTCGAGTAGTAAAATGCATCTTACCGCCCACTGCTCTGTAGACAATTGCTAGGAGAGTGATGGAGAACAGGAGGAGACTGCAATGAGTGGACATCTTCAGCGCGGGAAGGTGGGGTTGGCACAACTCAGGGTGTATTTATAAGTAGGCGCCACAAGCAAAATAGCCTATGAGACATGTGACCTTGGCACACGAGGTGGCTTCTGCACCCACACATTGGAGGTTTAATGCTTCCAAACCGTTCCACATTTATTTCTTTAGCTAAATTAGACGTGTGCTTGTTTAGTGAAGGTACATGGAGAACTAGGATAGATTCATCACACCAAAATGATTATGTACTCTTTACAGTCATTTAGCGCTTACGAGTCGAACATCCTGCTTAAAGTAGAGCTGAACCGATACAATTATCTGAGTGGCATCTGTTTAGATGCCCAAAACACGAAATGCTCACGCTGCTTCTTTAACTCACTGAACCACAACTTGTTTATCGCCCAACTAGCCCAAAGTGAAGAATCGAGAGCGCCCTCTACAATTGGTTGCATGTTTTAAGAAAAGGGAGAGATTTTAGTCAATCAGTCAAGCATCATGTTAGGCATTACAGGTGGAGTGGAATGGCAAAGTTAGCAAGCAGGCTTGACAAAGGATTTAAAGCAAGTTGGTCTGTTTTGCCAGATTGGTTGGCAGATAGAAATGCCACGAAACAGCCCTACTTGAGTGATGGAGATGGAGGAGCGTGTGCGTGGCTGCGTAGCAGCAGGGTGGCCAATGAGAGGTGGCGGAGGCAGAGCATTTGTTTGATTTGACCCTATATTGATCACCATCACACTCAGCACGCGTCTCTATGTGATGCCTGCCCATCAGGGGTGTTAAGACCCAGAGTTATCTACGATGCTGCCACGACGATGGCGTCTTAATGAAGGTGGAATGAAGCGATTCTTTGTGGGAGCGTTGGCACCTTAGATTTCTATGCCACCAAACATGATCAGAAATGGGAATCTGAGATTCACCGCGTATAATCCATAATTCAGAACTGAATGATGGTGTGTGAGTGTAACCCAACTTTCTCACGCACTTACTTGTTCGTTCCTATTCCTTCACGCCAATCTTTACCAAACAGTTGCATTTTACTTTCCCAATCACCCATCCTCGTGGTAGACCTGACTACCGACTTTTCTCAGTGCTGTGCATCCCATAACAGATTGGATTCTATGCCATGCCCCTCTATCAACAGTTTGCTGCGATTGATAGGGATGATTAAGCTACGTAAACCAAATAATGGGTTGTGCGAAATTCAAATTGGCAAGTGACACCCCTGCAAAAGCCTCCCATTCGCTCGATGATAAAGTCACGTTCCGGGAAAAATAACCGAAGATGCAAACAAGCTCCAGTTCTTGCCATTACTTCTTAACTACGAGTAAGACGGATGAACATCTTTGACGTTAAACTGCTTTTGAACTAAAGGTCTAATTATCCTGTCAGCTACCTCCGCTGTCAAAGCGTTTAATTTTGAGAGGATTTCTGGATACGGTATCCACACAGAACTGCTTCACGATGCAGAGATAGCTCCACCTAAATTCCAGTACGTTTTGCCCCATAGCAGTTTGATTGCCTGTGTTTTACAAGGCGTATGAAGCCCTCATGCGCCTTCTGACTGAACGAGGTGCCTTGAGTCCGTGCAACAAATTGGGGACATTCTACTTCGTTGGACTTAAAGGTAATGAACTTAAAATACAAATACAAGATCTGTTCTGGGGAATGGCACTTTGGATAACATCTACTTAAATGTTGAAAAGATTGTTTACATTTCTGGGATTCAATTCATCCATGCGAGTCAATGTAAATTTCCACATCATGGCGACTAGGAGTGCGACAACTCTGTTGAAGGTGGCATGGCGATAGTAAATTGCATCAGGGATAAGCGCATGCAAGTGTCTCTTCTTTGGTATGATATTTATCTCCTTTCCTCACAGGTGGTCAGCAGAAACTAAAAGGGTACTTGCTCTCATAAATTCATTTGTCCTTCTTCAAAAACCATCCACGACAAATAGCAATTTGCTTGTAGTTTTAACACTTCTAGCAGAATTAAGTAAAGCCGTTATTAATGATCTGATGTCATTACTCTCCATCAAGGGGCTGTACGGAATTTATGTTCGATTGTCTCGAATTCCTGATCATCAAAACTTCTCTATCTAATCCATTATATGTGAAGCAAACACCATGCGCTCTTTCCGCCTTCAGGCAACATAGGGCCATGCGCATTTGACGTCACATTTACTTCTTTCCCACCTGCATTTACATGTTCATCAAACTCATAAACTATGAAGTCACAGACTGGTGATGGTGAGTGTCGAATTTGATTCATGCAACAAACAAGTGGTTTTGAAAGAAGTGGGAGAAGAATATCGATGCAAGCACTTGTTGAGACTAGTGGCAGTGGAACTCGGGCACATCGCATTCGCTTTATAGTAGGCAGGTAATATCACATGCATCTGGCCTCAACCTCAAAGTGTGGCCAGACGGATCCAAACGGCACATGGTAACGAAGAGATCTTGAACTACATAAAGAATAATCTCCATTGATGTGTAGCTCCAAACGCACAAACTCACATCAGCCTACACGATGATGACACGAGTGATGGGCAGAGGTTTTACCACATGAACTGGCCTTGTACGTTGACGTGACTTTCGTGTCTGTGCAGACTGATGGCAACATGCATGAATGCTGAATGCTCATTCACTCATAGGAGAAAACATCTCACATAGTCCAATGTGTGAGCATAGAATTCGCTTAGTTGGTCAAGACCACATGTTCCACTGGTTAATGCGGTTGTGGTAACTTCTTGTAAGTACACCATGTCCGCTCAATGATATCTTCTTCTGTACTCGATCACTCTTATGGCTCATCTTCGCACCCGAGTGCAGAGTGCAGAATACACTGGCTAATGGTAAATAAATATGGTCCTCCTAATTTCCGACGAATATTTTATGCTGCAATGCTTGGTTTCTGCCACATGCTAGAAGAAATAACGAGCTGAGCCCCGCACACTGTCTACATCGTGAGCGAGGGCTTAAGACGGATTGACTGAACTGCCGACGAGGATGCATTCCGCATTGGATAGCATTAACTAAGAGGTTTGAGACCATTGGGATTGATGACTAGTGGGAGGGAGTAAAGCACACCCCCTTTGGATGACGATGGGATGGGACACCGAAATAAATAGACTGATTATTGGCCTTTTAGCACCATTCGTCTACCTAACTGAGCTCACATTCTTAACACAACTTCTGACAGCTTTTCCTTCAAAGTCAGACGATGCGGCTCTACCATCCGTCATTTAGGGCGCATTCTACAAGATGACTTGTCCCGGCGTGCTAGTAGGGTTAAAAGCAAAGTTGCTTACCTTCTGTGGAAATGCGGGGCGTGAGGCTATTCTGTAGAGTACACTGGGAGATGACCACGATGTGGCCGGCTTATTGCAAGAAATAGTGCATTCATTTATGCTAGGAAACCGAAATGATCATCGACTGTTCTATATTGGTGCAGCAAAATGCTTCTCTTCCAGGGGGTCTCTGTTGCGATTCTCTGCAAATTACAACCCACCACATGATGATCCATTGAGTTAATATAAAGCACCAATAATTTTGCGTGATTACAAAACTTATACTACTGACTTCGGTGCATTAGGAGTGGTGGGCGATGTACAATCATCAGTACTGAGTGATGCAAGCATTGGAACAGCTAGACTGCATCAACGAAGCCGAGGAGGTGTGTAGAGACACGGTCAACGCATCGCATTTACACAAGATGCCTGGTGGCAGTGGATTGCAAATTTAACTGCGTTGCGAAAGCTATCTGTTGCATAGATATGTGCGTTGGACTGAGTGATTAGGTGACACGTTTGATATGCGGACTGCGTTGAAACTAAAGACCAGCATTTAGGATTTCAAAGTAGTTGCCAACTTATTACGCAGCCAATATGTCTTTCGTTTGCCACAAGGACACTTTGACAAGCCTGCTATTAAACCTATGTGAATTGGGCAACATCACATTATTTGACAGCATCAAATGCCTGTCGATGTGGGCGAAAATTATTGCTTAAGAATGTTTCGAATCCACTCATTTGCCATCCTTTCTTGACAAACTTTATGAATCGGCATTAGCAAGCGACATTTACAGTGAATTGGTGGACAGCAATGGGACTAAGTGCAGATTCACATAGACTTAGGTATTGCAGATGGTCGAAGCAAGGCAATGATCTCAGGCCAATTTTCAACCACCTTGACTTGTTTTGCCATGTCTGCAGTAAATGAGATGACAATGCCCTCAACACTCATATAGCGCATGCTAGCGTGCGAGTTGCAAGGCTCCTAAAACGGTAACCCACAAACGACCATCATGATATCACCTTTATCGTTACAACAGGAGATGTGGTGTCAACTGAGATAAAAATCTTGGCATATTTGATGTGTCAGCACACCAGTCCAGCATCATTGTACATCAACTAGAGACGCATGAGTTCTACACCAGGGTGTGTACCCCTCACAATAGGTCTTGAATTTCTGCCGCGTGTATCAATACAGCTTATGCTTCCATATCGTTGCGAAATGCTAACCTGACGCTGAGAACCACAGTCTATGCTCCGTCCAGTCGGAAGGCGCATGACGTGGTCATGCACGTTCTGAAATAAGAATAAATTAATTTGTCATAAAAGGAAGACATTGAAACACCGTAAACCAATCGCCTCACCACAAACTAGGTTTGTGCTTAGAGTGGGTCCAGCACCTTTATTGATTTTAGCTTTGTCGACAAAGAGGGTAGGCAGGGTAAAATGTGCCTTTGCGTGCAAAAGATTATGAGTGGTCTAATGGCAAAGGCTATTTGCTGTCTTACAAGTGCCTTCGAATTGAGAACCTGGAATACTATTTGTCCGCATCGCTGATTGTTTTCTTCGGGACGTGACTTTACCATCCAGCCAAATAGACGTTTCATAAAAGTGCAACTAATCAATTTGAATTTTGTACAACCCGTTTTATGAGCTGCAGAGCCTTAAAAGCCCATGGAATGGTGGCAACTCGTTGTTAACTTGCGTACGGTGTAAAATCGAGGCATCTATGAGACGCGCAACGTGGCGAAAGTTGGAGAATTGGTCTTCCTGGGAGGGTGGGATAGTGAACAATCAAGGTAAGCAGAAATTGGAAAAGATTAGTGGAAATGGGCATGTGAAATAGTTTCATTAAGCTTATACATCCTTGCCTAGTCTTAAAATCTCAAATGCGATAAATTGAGCATGCTAGATGGTCTGGAACAATTCTAGAATGCCTTTCATCCTAGGATGTTTTGCTTTATTTCACTTTAAAGCAGTTACTAACAGCGCAGCAGCATTCTAGTAAGCTCTGAAGCTTGACATCTAGCACAACCTCTCTTGATTGGTCAGCATCACATAGTGCTGTGTACTGAGTGCATTAGTGATCAATGCAGGGTGAAGGCCAGCCAAATGCTGTGTGAGGCTGTGAAGCGCTCTCTGCATTTGTCGCCTCTTATTGGCTACTCTGCTGCTATGCCGTCACCCACGCACGCACTCACTCAAGATTCACAGACGTTTTGTAGTGCCACTAACTGGCAACCAATCCGGCAAAAGAGGCGAAATTTCTTTTCATCCTTCGTCAAAACCGATCAGCTCCAATGACAGTGCTCATTATGGGGATTGTCGGAGCAAATAACTCTGCCTCTCTTTAATCGACGTGTAGTCAAATGTGGATTTTATTGCAGTCTATTTACTTATAAGCAGACTTGGCAGGGCGTGCTCAGCTTTCTAGCAGTAAAAGCGGAATGAAGGAAGAGGAGGAACCTTCTACGCACTGCTTGACCTTAGGCTCTAAGTGATCATCAGCAAGCCTAGAGCACAGCTACCGAAGAAGCAGTTAGTGTGAAAGGCGTGCATGAGCGCGAATCGCTTTTCTAGTTTGCATTACGAAAGTTGTCAGAAAAGTAAAATCTCCTAGAAACTTGCACACAGAGAAATGTACCTGGCGACCTACACATGGGCCTTAATATTAGTATGGAATTGGCCCAACTTTCGAGGCTCCCGATGGCACAGTTTGGGTCAGCGTTTCATTCTCACTAGAAGCAACTAAAGGAAATTCGCCTGCTTTTAAATGCCCATCAACTCGCTTGCCTTAAGTTAAGCAGGCAACTTGTCGAGTGACTGACGCTATTACGGGGTTGAAGAGGCGAATTAACGCCAGCCGTGCTCCTTCGAAAGTTTGAATCAATGTGTTAGTGTCACATCTTTCCAATCCTAAGTATCGTCCACAGAATCTGCATCATTGCTACAGGCTTCGAATCGAGTCATCAATATTTAAGAAACGCCTTTTCTTTACCAGTTTCTGCCTCATAGGACTTTGAATCCACGCGTCCCAAAGCGTTTGCTTGCACCCTCTTTTAAACTCACTGCCCAAAAACTGCTAATTTCTTGAAAGTTTAAGTAAGATATGGTTTCACATGTGAATTTACAAAGCAATGCTCTATTTTTCTACTCACCTCGTCACAGTGAATGAGGAGTGGTTTAAACTGGCTTTGAAAGCCTGTCTCAACCTCTCCTGATTTCCATTTAATGCAAGAGCTACAATCACCACCGCTTACGATCCTTAGCAAAATTAATATCCAAGTTTATCACAATTTGCGCATAACTTTAAGGTCATACTACACTCCTGTGGAATGTCTTACCAGAGGACCTAAATGAGCTGAATTATTCAGAAAATAAATTGCGCTATAGGCTTACTTGCCTTCAAAGCTGAGGGTAGGCAGCATTGCCAATCTCGTCCGGGCGTTTCTTATCATTTGTCAACAAAGTAACCTAAGAAGAAGTTCAGGCAAAGACGCTTACACAACAGGTGGATCTGATTTGCTGTGGGTCAGTTAGTAGCTTGCTATGGAACCTCGAATAACCAATTTAGGCGCATTAAAATAACGAAATAGAGACTGAGCTTTGTGTGGAACCCCAATTCGGATGGTGGAAGCAAGCAATACGTCAGCATTTCTATCTGTGTGAGAGAGCTAGCCATCGTAATTTGATTGCCTGGTTAAATTTACTTCACTTAAGTGAGATGATGCATTGCCTGCTTCGCAATCCAGTGCGCAAAATGAGAGCAGGAAGGTGTAGATAAAGTCAATGGACCGTTCACATGCCAGAAACGCTCTGTTGTGGAGAGTCATTAGAAGGCATGAGAAGAGATGAGGTGATGTCGCAATATGAAACATTGGCATGTGATCCGCCGCATACCACTAATCGTGCTGCTATGCTCAAACGATCTGGCGCAGGTAAATACCGCCGTCACATGCTAGAGATGGGGTGAAATTAGAATTTTCTTATTTGCCCATTGTTGCGTACTTCAGTCAAAGGGCTTATACAGAAATACCGATTGGTAGTGAGAACGCAGAGGTGGGTGTCACAGGAAAGGTTCACGCTTCCATGGAATTAGGCATCGCACAATAGCTGCATTTATCGTACAATCTCTTCCACAAATTGCCTGTCGCTATGCATACAGTGCGGAATGTCAAACTGGACCTCTTCTCTTGCCTCTCATTTGAGTGCACTGCATGACTTTGCCACTCCACCCGTCTTGCACTGCGAATTTTGACCAAGTTGTTGCTTTACCATGCAAGCACTTTTTTAACAAATGCTTTTGACGAAATAACATAGATAAAGTTGTCAAAGCATTGCGCAGCCCAAGAGCACTGAAAAAGAGCCATTTCGAAAGAATCTAATCCAAACAGCAACTTAATTGAATAAGTACCTTACCTTCGTCAGTTTAATATTCAAAATTTTCCGGGTGATATTCTGCTAGATTTACCTTGCAATACAGACATGGCATAAGTCACCATTTCCTGATTTGCAGTTTAGGTCCCCACTTAAAAGAAATCAACGTCGAATTCACAGCAAATGAGACGTGAAAAGAACTGCAATCAAAGTCAATAAATGAATGTTGGAGAGAAGCCCTGGTGGTGATAATTACGCTCCTTCCTTCCTCATCACCAAGCTTTCACAGCTCTTCTGTTTTAGATCGTAATTAGACCATTGGCCGTATTTTCGCCAGTGCGTCATTTACACGATGGCAGAACGAAAACATAATTCTCACTAAAGAGGGACAAGGTGCACATTTGTGGAGCTGTGAGCTGTTGGATTTTCGGACGGACCATTAGGAGTGGCGAATTATCGGTGCAAATAAATCGGTTAACGAAAAGCGCTCCGCTAAACATGTTTACTTCAGGCAGTGCTTGTGTTCAACACAACGGTTTGACGCATTGTCGACTGGAGCTGAGAAGTGTTTGGTCAATGGGAAATGTTGGAATAGTCAATGCCACCAGAAAAAAGTATGTCTGATGCTGTTATTATTTTAGTTATTCAGAATGTGTATTCATTAATTTACTTCGCAACGGGAAATTGGATTCGTCTGCTTAGCTTCTAGTTTAACCGAGCCTATCATGATGCTACTTATTTACTGCAGTGTTAAACTTCGACAGACGAGACTCCAGTGCAATTAAACTGTGTAGCATGAAACCACTGCTTGCTCTTCTTAAGAAAGTTGGGAGCCAATTGCAGCTATGTCTGCAGTGAGCCTTACGCCCTTTGAGACCAATTACTTGCATACTCCTGTTGATGAGAATTGCTGAGCCAGCCACACTTTTCAATTTTGCAGCTCACATGCTCAAATACAGCTTCAGGTGAACTAATATTCGTCTAAGTATTTGTCACAAGTTTCCATACGGAGCATGACAATTCTATTTGAATTCATGAAGACCCGATTTTGACAGTCTGCGGATTTCATGTGAAGTGGTGAGTAGAATGATCAGCATTTGCGACTGCGACAACTGTGATCATGCATAACAGCTTGTCTACCTCGTTTAATAGAAGCATGCCAATCACTGACACAAGCGGCTGGTCGTTTTGTATTCACGAAAGTTGGCTGGGATGGGTGATAACCCATAAAGCCTACACAATAAAAAACCTTAACTCCAGAATCAAAATCGTCGTATGAGGTGGCAAGTAGCAAAGTCAGTTTTATCTGTTTCATCATTAGCTGCGTCACCGTTGGGCAGAAGCAGATTTCACTGGATTTTACTGGCACTGTCCGATAAAATGCTCAAATTTAATGGGCACAAAATTTAGGAAGATGCAAGCATTGTCGTGTCAGATTCTGCCTCGTCTCAAGTACCCGCATGTTTCGTAAAATAATATCTTTCAATTAGCAAGAATGTCGCTTAGTAGGTCAGCTGAGTGCTAACAAATTTTGCAAGTTAATTTATTTTACGGGACCGTCATATTGAGTGGTGCCCCAATTGGGCCCATTCCAACTCGCAGGAATTGCGAACAATCTCACTATTTGTGATGCGGCAAATGATCGTCGCGGTCGAAGACTTGCAACTGGGAGACTACGCACATTGTCGACTACGATTACCACAGATACGCATGCAGTCATGATTAACTTGTTTGTCCCTTAAGGATTATAGCAAGCGTTTACAATTATGCGCATGTCCTTCACTAATCTTGGACAAATCCTAGTAAACTTCTTCCACATCTTATCATAGTTGTGTTATTTTATCATCACCTCTTAAGAACAGATAGTAAGTTGCCTACGCGCTTGCAAGTTCTGTATTGTGCTGCCCGATTTCGCGTTGCGTTCGCGTGTGAGCTGTGCAATTTGCTACCATCTTTAAGCGAGTAGCAAAGCTAAAATGCGGAAATAAATTACTGCGATCTACACGAGACTGCACCCTCTCTCTCCTGTCTTCATCTAACAAATTTTCACAAGTTTTATCGTTTTAGCCAACCTGCGGAGAGTTGGACATCCATGCAGCAACAGCTTGACCGGCAAGGCAGGAATGGTATGATTAGCCGATTATCCAGTCAGCCGGCTGGATAGCCAGGATGCCAGACAAACATCCGTGTAAGCAAGCCAGTGGGATGAAATTCAGCCTAGAACGGTTGATTGCAATTGCTTTACATTGCAGCACATCCCACTGCAATACATGTTCAGAAATTAATTTATGGGTGACGAAACAAACTACATGGGAGAATAATTTGTAGTTACCATTCTGATGGTGACGGGAAATACAAACAAATTGTACAAATTAAGAGCACTGGATATGAATGTTCATAGTAAATTGAAGTAGCATGCATCAAGCAACTCGGCGCCTCGTTGAAGTGGAGCCAAGTAGATAATTCGTTCTTTGCATTTCGGAATAAATTTATGAGCATATTTTTCTAATAACCAAGATATTGCTCACTCTGCTTACAAACGAATGATACCAGACACGACTTCTTCCTGATGACAGAGACTACCCTAAAATGCACCACTCAGTGTGCATTTGCCAATTCCACTCGCATGATATCCACTGGTTTGCATTCGATACAACTGCAGCCAACATCACAATGACTGTGCAGGTAGACAATTTCCAGGGAATCTCTGACTGTGCTTACCGGCAATGCCTGTTCAAAATCAAACCACACGCTCGGATGATCAATGTACTCCTTTAAAATTGATTCCTATAATTCGCATTTAGGAATTGCATGAGAGCCGTCTCGCATCATTTCACTTACGATTGTCCACGACACCTGAAATGCATTATTCCTGCTGGAACTGGCAGATCATCAACATCCTTAGATGCCCTCAACATTGGATCATTTCCGTTCTTACTGGACTGTATGCATTCCTGCCTACACAACCAAAAGTAGGAACAGTGAAACGAAGGGCAAATAAGAACATGAAAGGATTGGAAAATGCAAGTGCCGGAGGAAAGGGATGCCCGTTTAACACGTGAAGCATTGCAGGGTAGCAATCATCCCCTACACGACCTATCTGTGTGTTATGTGTGATGGCCATTGCGCACCAAAATAAATCTTCATTCATTTACCAAACTTGACTGCACCTTCTCTTCCATTTCATTTGTCACAAATCCAATATTGGCTTCTCCTAACTACTGTTGTAATGGTAGGCGACTTACGTGTGAACAATGGCTGGCTGGAGAATTGCGCAATCGTATTTCTGCGTCTAAGAACCGCAAGTAGCAGAAGCTCAGTAGCTTGCACTGACTAACACTGCGGGACCTAAGGAAAACATAGTAGTAAACATGCATTGAAATGAGCAAAGACAAGTGTTGGTTGTCTCTCCTCAACTGATAAAACAAACGTTGAACATCGCAGTAAAATTGTCATTTCACATTCACTACGCATTTTCGGTTTCAGACTGCTGAACGTGGTGAACCACTGACTGTCTCACAACGGCGAGCATTTCAAATGGTACAATTTCTGCTAGAATTTAGGGATTATATACAACATTTCCACCTCCTTCTCCTTCTCCTTTACCTCCTCATTCTCGCGACAAACGGTGTTTCTCTGTCAAAGGAATCGGTTGGACTGAGAATCTTGAGCAGGCAATTTAGCATTAACTTGCATTTATTTTGAAGTGAACTCTCACACCCGGTGTGACTAAAGCCAAATATCATCAGAATTGATGCCAACGGTGTGCAAAAATTTATGCGGCATTAAAACGTGCAGCCATCAATTCTACCTCGCGGTAATCAAATATGGGCGTTGAACCCTTACAACACTAACAAATAACTCAATTCTTGATAAGGAGCATGTAAATTAAAGGCAGTCAAGGCACAACGAAAACAATGTAAATGTAAAGATCAACTGGTGAGCATGACCAGAATCCAGCATGATTGGTCATAGCATCTGTGTGCTCAAACGTATTCTGGGCATGCCTGACTGCCCAAAGAACACTTTCTTGAGGAAGCCAGCAACTCCAGATAATGTTTCTGCTTCCGTTATTCACAAGTACCTATCGTCGAGGGATATTTTTGTACAGCATATGCAGTCGCAGCTTGGTTTAGTCTCTTTAAGGTGCATGGTAACCCTCTCGTGCCACCTCCTGCACTGGTAATCTGCCAGCCTGGTATCACCTGTGCATTTTGTGCTTGTCCTCTTACTTCCACCAGCACAGACACAGCACACAAAAATGGCTGTGGTGAATACTCTGTCTAGTCATTAATTTCTCGACTACGGAATGTCACTAATGAATACGTGTAACTAGAACGACCAAGAAACCACAGCTGCGTCACTAAGTCCACATGGGTGCGACCTGAAGAGAGTTAACAAGGTGAAAAGTAAAATAATAAAATCGTGAATCTCCTAAAATTATTTTGGTTTGTTTTTCACTAAAAAACAGCAGTTAAGTGCTGTGCTACAAAGAAGTTCTTTGTGTGCGTCAATGGCCTGGGTCCCATGGGCATTCCAACTAAATATTTAGAGTCCAAATATTTCTCGGCGAATGGGCTTGTGGAACAATGTGCATTCGTTAACAAACAAATATTAGTTTGTGCGTACGTCTGCTACTAGCTTAATGAATAGAAGATACTGACGAGCGGATGATGGAGACGCTCTCATCGTGCTTTCGAATCTTACTCTAATTTAATCCTCAACACATTTAATCGTGTCGGCTACCGATAATTTGACTGTGACACTGATCTAGACCTGAGATCGACTACTAAACTATTTTCTCGAAAGCCAACGCAGTCGTCGGCCACCATCGAGATCCGTGATACATCATGGATGCCACAATGAAAATTGAAAGCCCCATTCTTCTGCGAAAGAAAGCTTTCGCACGACTGCAGGCATCTTCACCATCGTCCTCAGTACAACTAGTCGCACAACCCATTCAAATGCAAAAATACGGTGCGTAAAATAAACGGTTCATTTTGTAGGACAAGGCCAGGCTGTCTCATAGGCTGATGCGGTTTTCTATCTTATAAGTTCACCATGGATAAGAGGTGAATGGGACTTTTTTTTGTGTTAGAGATGTTGCGCCATTTATGCCTCCTCTTGCTGGCAACCATCACCTTCGATGATGAATCCACACTGGCAACCGGTAAGATCTTCACATCCTACTGCTCTGCTCTGATCTGTGTACGTGGAATACCACTTGGCAAGCAATGGCATTTGTTTCTTGGCTAATTGGTGGTACTGACTTAACTATTTTCTATTAATTTGTTGTCACATCATATCATGGTAAAACCACATTGACATGGCTAGGCTCACCCATTTTTGCTTCCATATCCCAACATTCCTGTTGACATTAAAAGCGTCTGTCTAGATTTTGATTAATTGCACTTTAAGTGTGGTGATGGTCACCCTAATGCCAGTGTCAATCGGGCCCTGTCTGGTGTGCCTGATTGAGTCGACCCGATGTTGACTCAGGTCCAGAATTCATTCGCCTTGCACTCACATTTGCGTCGTGTCCCACACCATAGTTCTCGAGTCTGCCTAGTGTTTATCTGGTTGGCTTAACGATATAACTCAGACAACCCTTCCACTCTTACCACCTTGTTCGGATGTCGACCGAATGCAAGACTTTCCCTCTTTCTTTGGAAAACCAAGACTACACTGCTTGTTAATTAATCTTGATAAAGCATGTCCGCTAACAAAATGTGTTTATTCTGCCGGTTAAGCTCACCGAAATGTGAGACATTTAAAGCAACGGTTGAAGAGTGAGGTCATCAGGTAAACACGCGGCAATGGCACGATAAGCTCTAGTCACAATGGCAAGCGAACTATAGCAAGTGCTTTAGACATTAGAGCAGTGTGCACAACATGCTCAATGCAGCTTCTACGTGTGCTTGACATTTCAGATAACAGCTCTGTGATGTCTGCGATCTCGAGGTATATTTCCATTTCCACTTTCTAGGCATATCAATCATCGTAGTGAGTCGCTCAACCTTTTAAAGGTTGTACCCCTTTTCATTCTCTTCCAAAACACTGAAGGCATCCTTTGTCCCCTTTGCCGCAACCCTTAAGCTATCCCCTCATTATAGGCGCAAACGCCGCATTCCATGCCTTCATCCACAAGTCTGTACCCACTCACACTCATAGGGCACACACTAATGCATGCGACGAAATCTTTGTCCCTTGGTTAACCATTGTTCACTCAACTTGAGAGGTCAATACTGTGACTGGGTTATTTTGAAGAAGTGGCAGGTAACTTTTGTTTGTTTTGTTCTGCCTACCAAGTAAAGTGGTTGTGGTCGTTACCAAATCTCTCTACCTCAAATTGTCCCCATAATAATCTTCTCCTCTTGTCTCCCACTTGATGCGATATTCTCCCAGTTGTCAAATGGCTTTGATCAAACACATGTTGTTTGCTTTTGCTCGTGAGCACATTGATTGGACTGTCACCGCCTTAACACTGCAGCTGCCACTGCCAAGCAGGCGATTTTACACTGACGGTCAGCAGATCGTGAATAAAGCACTTGTAGTGGACTTGAGTGTAATTGTCACCCTGTGATAGCCACAAACCTCAAGCCTCACGTTTCGTCGACGTGTCGATTAATCTTTTACAATCCCTAGCATAGAAAGGAAAAACAAAGATCATGCTCTAAAGGCGCTCCAAATTTATTCCTCCCACTGCAGACGGTGTGGCGGGCTCAGATTGACCTCCTTCTGCTAACGTGATGGCGCATAATTATTCGAATCACGAATATCTTGGACATTCTCCATCCATTCAGGGATCAAACTAGTATGCAGTATAGTCCTCAGTTCACGTTTGGCTGTAAAAATGAGCCCGCTTCTTCTCGCATGAAAGGCCAAATGAACCACTCTACTATGTGGAATGGTTTCATTCTACTAACTATCCACTTAATCCAATCTTGTTTGGCCCAATTAATTAAAATTTATTGCGAAAAGCAGGCTTCAAAGTAGAGTATATTACAAGAGGATTCGCATCGCGAAATGATTCTTGTTCACATTGTGCATTAGTATAATGAAACTGACAATTGGAAGCGTTTATTTGACTGTTATTAGTTGAGAGTTCGGTGAGTTCTGATTCCATTCGCACACAATGTCTGATTTGAGGAATTCCGGGACTGCCTACTTTCCAATGAGTGAAGCGTACTTCATGCGCTTTAGTTGCATCACATACCAACTAATGAGAAGTTGTTCTGCAGCAGAACCGCATCAATTCAAACCAAATTTTGCAGTTAAGGCATGGTTGATGGCACCATTTTGCGTCATAGCGGATCCAACATTTCATTAATCCAACCTGGCGACGATCCGGTGTCTGCAAGGTAATCTTACCTGTACAATCTTAAGAGGTCCATAGTAGGCATGAGCCACTGTTTCGGCTTTGAATTGCAAATATAGTTTTCGACCAACGACTTCGGCATTTTAAGATTCCTCACCCCCATTTCTAGTCCAATTAAAGGTCACGGAGAACCAGGCACTTTCAGACTGGGAATGGACAATCGTGTGTCCATGCTAGTTCACAAGACTGGGTTAAGGTTCGGTTTTTCTGATGAACTGGATCAACGTATACCAACAGCAGTTAGAATCGGCAACCTACTTCAAGCAAATGATAGGCAGATTTTGTGTGACGCAGCGAATTTAGAAAAAAAAATCGATTTAGTCCATGTCATATGAATCTGGAATTTCTTAAACTAAGGTACAGATAAGGAATGCTGAGTTCCCTATACGCCCCTATGATGTGGTGACTGTATTCCAACTATGGCTGCTTAATTGTTTGATTGTATCAATTCCGCATTCCTAATATGCATTAAATATTAAGCGAATTTCAAATAAAGTGCAGCAGCAATGCTAAAACCACGAACAAAATAAGGGAATTCGTGGACCACAGTGCATGCTAACATGCTAAATATTGAGGTAGCCAATCAGTGCACTGGATGTTCTGGACAAACTTTCGAATGTGACGTGAGAAATATTTTATCATTTCCGCTGTGCGACCCAAAATAGACCTGAACGATTTTATGGTGCCTGAGAGAGTTTCTTCTCTTGCGATAAGCGTTGGACGTCAGAATGACAATTGCGTTAGAAAGAGCGCCGTCTGAATTCTTCTTGTTAGTGTACTCCAAACATTATTCATCATGCCCAGTAACTGCGCGTTCAGTTTAGACACACTGCCGCTGATTTGTTAGCAGAACTGAACTTGTGTCCCAATTTTGCTTCCCTTTTGCGCGGAATGCAGATCTTTGAAAATGTAAGATTTTGAAGTATAGCGCATTTGCTCTAATTCGAAGCACAGCGCAAACTCATTTTCAAGTTAGCGGAAACGGTACACATAAGAGAATGAAGTAGACATAGCAAAAGTTTATATTTTTAATGGCTATCAAGTCGGCGAGGTTGTACTGGAAATAATTAAACACGAATAAGTAGCACTGCTTCATTGCATGGGCGATGAAAGCCTATGTTAAAAAAAGAAGTCTGGTAACTTTGCATAATGTGCCATGAAGTTAAGCATGCCCAAACTGCTAGTCTGCACTTACGCAAGTAAGTTCAGGTAAGCCTCATTGTCCTGTCGGATGGAAGGGGCCCTTAGGCAGGTTCGCCTGTCGCCATAACACTTTCTTCTCCTATGTGCAAAATAACATGTCATCCTTCAGTATGGTTGAGCACATTACTATCATATTTGCCAGCTTACCAGGGGTAGAGTTTTAACGAATCCATCGTATATGTCAGTAATGGTCTCAGTTGTCAATACGTCTAAAAACACTTTGTATCGTGCGTTGGCCTTCAACTCGTCAAGAGTGATATTTCCCCGTAAATAATCGACTACTTCACTCTTAAATGAGGAAGGGTGAGGAGTTGAAACCGCAGTCAGTCCAATCTGCTCTGCGTAGTCTTCTCCCAACGCTTGCACATCCCAAATGAGACTAATGCTGTGTGGCTCGACAGGACCCCATTGGAAGTGGTCTGGAAGCGGTTCCTCTACTTCTATTGCCTCTTCTGCAAAGCAGGAAGGATACGTTTAGCTTGGTAGAAATGTTGCATGTAAACAGGATCACTTAGAGACAGGAACACAGAAGTCTTTTTTCCCATAATAGCAGTAGTAGAATTAAGAAATATAACTACTCATTATTCGTCTTTGAATCGCAGCAATCAGCCTTTAACATTCAGGTTTGAATTATACTGAAAGCCCGTAGTGAGAAATGCACTAAGCATTTGAATGGAATGCAGCAAAGTTAAGAATTTGGCCTCAACCGATGTTCAGTCAACACATCTATTTCGTGTGGCATGTCAGTCATTCGCTAGCAAATACCACTGCCACCCATCGATCTGTATACAGTGGGTGGAAAATGAGGAATGAAAATTAAGTGAACGCAGACAGTGAGAAGTGACTGCCCATAGCGTGTTGCTTAAGGATAACGGAAGCAACTATTTAGTGTGAGTAATGCACAAGTGCTGATCAGTGTTAACCAGTGGAATACAACTCACCACCCAGTCCCATGTGGCTCTCCTCCAAGAGCGAAATTATCAACAGCATAAGGTACAAAGAAAACGACATCGTATAACAAGGAATTGGTTTGCAGTCGAAATCACGGGGCATTTATAAGAATGGGCACCATAATAACAGCCTATCAAATGTGCGTCCTTGAACTACAAGGCGACTCCTCAATGCACAGAGTAGCTGATTGTTAAATGGTGCGTCGCTTTGTGTTTGTGAATTAGTGGTCTGCTGTCACATGGGTTATCATCAAGGTACGCGGGCGCAAAGGCTGGAATAACGTGCAAGGCCTAATCACGCCATCGATCTCAAGTTGTCTTTCGTGCCAACAGTAAGTGAGGTGCTGTGATTAGGCAGCTTTGAGGTATAAAGCCGGATGAGAGACTTTACCTTACAGTCAAACATCTCTGCAGTCCTAATTAGGGAGTGTGACTGCGTTTTTGGCTCCATTAGTACGTCTAACAAGATCCCATATTATTACGTGAAGAAAATGATGTCTAGATGAGAGAAGGCAATGAGGCAATGCTTGAAATGGAGGAGTTTCAATAGAACTTGCGATTTTAGATCCATATACGTCACAGACCCTTAGTCGTCCATAGTGTAATCCAGACAATGAAAAAATATGCGCAGAAGTGAGAGTAGCTTGACAATACACATAGAGGTAATTCGAATGGGACTATCAACAGTTGACAATCGCCCATAGAAGTCAGCCTCGATTAACGGGGGAGTGCGCCTCATTTTACCTTAATTGCTGAACCATCATGCCAATCTGAAACGCACTTCAACGCGCTTCGATTCTGTAGCATGAATAGCCCCCCACAACAGACGCTCATTATTGTTGGGAAAAATATAGCCTTTCCATTCCTCTTTGTTACGATTTCAATGCATGGTAGCATGATATATGCCGTGGGTTGAAATCAAGCGAAACCACACGACTTATCAACATGTGCCTGGCCCTTGAGATTCTGCATGACAATAAAACATTTGATGTCCAAACATGTAAAGTAGGCGTATTCTTCAGTTACAGCAATCTAGTCCTACTTTATGGGATGCAGTGGTGGGATTATTGGAGAAAGAGAAATTGGCACAGTTAGGCCAAATCCCTCTCTAAGTGGACAATCTGCCCTATGCTGCCAATTCTACGTGGCAAGAAGTGTGCTGGATTTCACGATAACCTGCTGCAGTTCTGTTTTCTATTACGTGTTACACTCACTGCAGAATTTCACCATTTACTTGCATCTTTGACCTCGCAGCAGCCTGTCAATGATGGGTACATATGTCACCCATGACATAACTTCTGTGCCATCAATCAGTGCAGAGGGCTAATCTTGACCGCGTTGATGGCATGTCATAGTCCTGTGTTCTATTACCAAACCTCTTACCCGTTGCACTGTATTTGAACATGATGTCGCGAGGTTCTAGTGGAAATGAATCAAATTTTTTTTATTGCCGAATTCTCTACCAACTTTTTATAATGCGCTATTGTGTGCAAAGTTGAATGTTGTCATGCTGGAAAGTAAAGCTGTACGGATCCATTTAAAATCCACACCAAACATGGGCATACAAATAGCCCATCATTCCTCAAATCAAACTAAGTGTGGAATGCAGGTGTTCGGCGCACTCCACCTAAGCGTTTCAATCACGGTGCTAAATCAATCAGCCCAGTAGCGAAAATTGTGTATCCATAGTCTAGCTAGACAGCTGCAATGTGTACATTTCCACTGGTTTGACTCTTGAATTAGGCAAATTATTGTTCTTAGATAGTCTTGGAAAGAATTGACAGCCCAGGTGTGCTTCATTGATTTTCGCTAAAATTCTTCCCGTGACGCAACACAACCACACTTCGCTATTATGCTGCGTATATGTTTAATCTATGCTATGTTGCGAATTTCGCACATCAATGATTTTTAAAATAAATCACTGTTTGTGAGCTCTTACTTCAACTCTTGCAATCCTACCGCATTTAATGTTCCTTTTGACATCAAAACAGTATTTGAAAATAAAAGTTGTGGGATACGCCTTTATGGGCACAAAAAACATCATATTGACAAAATATCTATTAATATAACAAGAAATGACAGATTTATCCATTGTCGACGTCAAGATGCAAGAAGGCTAGCGCAACCCTGAATCCTTTTGTTGACGCTAGTGCATAAAAGTGCCAAGTCAAATGAGTCCTTCGGATACATATACCTATAGCTGTTCCATGAATCAAGTCTGATAGCATGTGCAGCTTGCTCCCTGTCAATTTCACTTATGCTGGACCTACCATAAGCACAGCCCGCTAACATGCTGCGCATGACGTGGTTTTAATCACTGTGCTGTTACGGACTTCTCACACCAAGTTTCGATTTGAATAAACTATTGTTCGTGAACTCTTGCCATGATCGCTATAGTCCTGCCCGTCTTTGGCGTTCTCTATGGCACTCGAACAACGTTTAACCATGAAAGTGGTTGAACAAACGATGATTGGCGCAAAAAACATCATGATGACAAAATAACCACGGGCATTAAGGGAAATAACAGTTGTTAGCATTTTCAGCGGAGCATTTTACTTAGTTTTTTAAGCTTGGCACATAGCTACATCGTTTCATTGATGCTAGTGCTCAAGAGTGTCTAGTTAACTGTGTCTCTTAAATGAATACACATGTAGCTGTTCCGCGTTGACTGTCTGAATGGCTGCAATCCTTTGCAAATTTGCATTTTATTAGTTTGTAACGTAGGTGCTATATTTTGGTTCAAGGTAGGTGGTTATATCAGAAATTCTGTGGATCCAAGCCCCATGCAATGCCAGCAAGCATAATCAGGAGGAAATTGCAGACCTCAGGCTGGAATTTCTGCACTACTTGTGATTGTTACACTGGCATATCAGCATTATCTAAATGACCCACATTTAGGTGGCGTCAAAGTTGATGCATCCACGTCCACCTTCTTCTTTCTCCACGATTCTAACTGCTGTTGGTATACGTTGATCCAGTTCATCAGAAAAACCAAACCTTAACCCAGTCTTGTGAACTAGCATGGACACACGATTGTCCATTCCCAGTCTGAAAGTGCCTGGTTCTCCGTGACCTTTAATTGGACTAGAAATGGGGGTGAGGAATCTTAAAATGCCGAAGTCGTTGGTCGAAAACTATATTTGCAATTCAAAGCCGAAACAGTGGCTCATGCCTACTATGGACCTCTTAAGATTGTACAGGTAAGATTACCTTGCAGACACCGGATCGTCACCAGGTTGGATTAATGAAATGTTGGATCCGCTATGACGCAAAATGGTGCCATCAACCATGCCTTAACTGCAAAATTTGGTTTGAATTGATGCGGTTCTGCTGCAGAACAACTTCTCATTAGTTGACATGTGATGCAACTAAAGCGCATGAAGTACGCTTCACTCATTGGAAAGTAGGCAGTCCCGGAATTCCTCAAATCAGACATTGTGTGCGAATGGAATCAGAACTCACCGAACTCTCAACTAATAACAGTCAAATAAACGCTTCCAATTGTCAGTTTCATTATACTAATGCACAATGTGAACAGGAATCATTTCGCGATGCGAATCCTCTTGTAATATACTCTATTTTGAAGCCTGCTTTTCGCAATAAATTTTAATTAATTGGGCCAAACAAGATTGGATTAAGTGGATAGTTAGTAGAATGAAACCATTCCACATATTAGAGTGGTTCATTTGGCCTTTCATGCGAGAAGAAGTGGGCTCATTTTTACAGCCAAACGCGAACTGAGGACTATACTGCATACTAGTTTGATCCCTGAATGGATGGAGAATGTCCAAGATATTCTTGATTCGAATAATTATGCGCCATCACGTTAGCAGAAGGAGGTCAATCTGAGCCCGCCACACCGTCTGCAGTGGGAGGAATAAATTTGGAGCGCCTTTAGAGCATGATCTTTGTTTTTCCTTTCTATGCTAGAGATTGTAAAAGATTAATCGACACGTCGACGAAACGTGAGGCTTGAGGTTTGTGGCTATCACAGGGTAACAATTACACTCAAGTCCACCACAAGTGTTTTATTCACGATCTGCTGACCGTCAGTGTAAAATCGCCTGCTTGGCCTCATCTCTACTACGAGGTATGAAGAAGTGCGCGATATCTGAACTCAATGCGGTGAAATAGTACACTGCTGTCAGGAGATATGAAATAGTAGTTGAGCAGCTTTTGATGACATCGCCAGTGGTAAAGGGCAGCGCTACCACTGACGACCTGCGGAGACATAAATATCTCATTAACCGGGTTAATTTTACGTAAAATCACACTAGATGTCCTTTCCTTGAGCCCTACATCGCTTTACATTAGGGTTGTCACCATAGGATGGATCCAGGTTAATTTAGCTTGAGACTTATCTACTTGGCTCATTTCCTAGTTGTTTTAGTCGTTTGATTGTCTGTCAAGAAGCGGACAAGAAATGCAGATTGGCCGAAAGGGGTGTTGACAACAAGTGTGAAGGCTTCAGGCCCAAACGTTAAATATATGCCTGCGTGCTTACGGTATATGGAGCATCCTGATTAATGATTTTTGGTCTGAATGATTCAAAAAACTCATTTGATTTTTTGTGTCCATGGCAGCTGCCCAAGCAGTTGATTAGCTAATTTACAGTGGGTCAAAACCAATTCAATTCGCTTAGCTATATTTGATTTGTGGTTTGCGGAAAAACTAGCATGTACGAATTGCTTCGTCAAAAGGTAATCACAAGACGACCACCATCTGGCAAGCCTTAAAGCAAATCGATGCTAATGTGATCGGCATTTGACTGGACGTCCATAGAAGAGAGGCGGAATTATCCGGTCAGCCAAGCGTTATAAGAATTGCAGTTGAATAGTTCTGACAAATAATTAAAATTAAGTTTGCCTTATTTGCCAGATTGATTAGCAGACAGGGATACCACCAAATGGTCTCACTTGAGTGACGGAGATGAATAGACGTGTCTGTAAGTCAGGTACGTGTGTGCGAGTCAGAGTGATCAATGAGAGGTGGCGGCGGCAGAGAACGCTTCACAGTCTCACGCATCTAGCTGAGCTTGACCCTATATTGATCATCAGCACACTTAACACAGACCTATATGTTATGCTGACCAATCAGGAGGGATTATGTAAGATGTTAAGCTCTAGAGTTTATCTGAATGACGCTACAATGCCGACGAATTCTTGATTGTGAAATAAGGCAAGGCAATCTAGAATTGTCCTATATTATCAAGCATGCTCAGACTCTAGCATTTGAGCTTCAACGCGTAGCATCTGTTGTTCAGGATTTGACGATGCTGATTAAGTTTATTTGGTCTTCCTTACACACCTATCTTTTTGCTTTCCTTCGCCCACACCAGTCTTTAAAAGGCCCTTTTAATTTTATTTCTCCCACTATTCTACTGTCCCAGAGAATACCCGGCCACCGACTTATTGCCATGATACATGTTTCACAACAGTTTAGATTCCACACCATACACGATTTTGAAGCGATTTGTTATCATTGTACAAGCTTTCAAATCTATGCACCTCATAATACGGGATGTGCAAAGTTCGAGTTGACTAGTTGCACTTTTGTAAAACGTACCATTTTGCTGTGTGGCAAAGCCACGTCCCGGAGGCAAAAAATAGAGATGCAAGCGAATAGCATTCCAGATCTTCAGCTCTAAGGCAAGTGTGAGACAGAAAGAGATCTTTGCTATTAGGCTACTTTAAATTTATTGTACGCAGTCACCCTTCATTATGGCTGCCTTCGCTGTCGACATAGTTGAAATCAATAAGGGTCCTGACCCACTCTAAACACATATCTATTTTATGGTGAAAGATTGGGTCCATGTGGTTTCGATATGTCTTCCCTTCATGATAGTTTGATCCTTTGCATTTTAGAATGTATATGTTCGCATCATGCGCCTCTTGACTGATCAAGGTGTGGACTACGACTCCGAGTGACAGGTTCATCATTTCGCCACAGTAGAGGAGCACAAGACGTATTAATCCATCTGGCAGTACTTCAAGGTCTATTGTGAGGATTAAACACCCTGATAGAGAAATCGTGCGCTTTTAGTTTGTGTGCAATGAAGCTGGATTTGTGTAGCTAGTGCATCCAGTTTCTTCGAGGTTTCCATCCCAGTTGGCACCTCATCGTCTGATTCTCTGTAAAAGGTGGTACCGTCGTGACTCGCATTTTGGCGTGCGCTATACGAATTTTAAAGGTATTGCTCTCCCATTCGCTGCCGATGTAGCAAAGCGACTCACGGTAGCGTAGTATTAAGTTGAGGTCATTGCCTTTTGCCGATCAAGTACAATACCCGCATCAAAATAAATCAGCATTTAATTCCACTGCCGTTTAATGTTTCACAATTATTATTGCCTCTTTACACCATTCTATGAGTTGTGTCAAGGATCTTACATAAACATTAATTTTGAGTTTAGCCGACAAGCATTTCATACCGTCAAATAACGTGATGTTGCCCAATTCACGCAGGTCTAATGGCTGGCTTGCCGAAGTGTCTTTGTAGCAAGTGGATACATGTTGGTTGGATAATAAGTTAGTGGATCTCTTGGAACATTAAATGTTGGTGTTTTATTGCAATGCGAACCATAGTATGCAATACCATCTTCCATACCAAATCTGTCGGTTTGTCACTCAGTCAAACGCGTACATCCTCACAGCAGATAGTTGTCACGACGCATATGAGTTTGCAATCCACTGACATCTGACAGCACGTGTGAATGCAATGCATCGGCAGTACTTCTAAGCACCTCCTCGTCGCCGTTGGTGCAATCAAGCTGTTCCGATCCTCATACCACTCAGTACTGATGGTTGTACCTCGCTCACCAATCTTGAGACATTGACTCAATGGATTAACTTATGATATTTTCTCTAGCATGCGCTATCCTCATCACCCCAATACTTTGCAGGACATGCGGTGAAGCGCTGTCTGCAAGTGAAGACGGAAGAATTACGGTTGTACTTTTGACTTGTAAATGGCGAAACATCGCAACAAACCATATTTCTTCCTACCCCTCACAACACTTTTATTAGATTTTGTGGCATTGGCAATACTTGTGGAAACAAAATCAATAAGCGGGATCTAAAGTGATTTCATGGTGTAGAGAAAATCACTTGTTTTATAGGCTTAACCATAAAACTGCATAAAGCAATGAAAACTGTTTGCTATGCCGCTGTCGAAAGAAAATACTGTAACTGCATTTTGGTCATCCTTTTATTAACTGTATACCAGACGGCTTGCAAAGTTTGTGGTTTTGTGCAACTTATAGGAACCTTCTGGACGCTTTGCATGACTGGCGACTTCGCCACCTATCCCTTGCAGCAAGTGAAGTTGAACGAAGAGTTGCCTTCCCTGTAGCACCATAAAGTGCCAAAGTTGTCACCAGGTACTCTTACACTAGTCGATCTTCAAAGAAACGAGGAATCTGATTTTTTATATTTCCAATTTGCAAAAATAGTTGGACACTCTACTCACATTGAAGTAAAATATTGCGTACACGTAATAGCGTCTAGTGATTGAGGGCTCGGCCGCCCCTCCAAAATGCAACAAGAGCACGCAAGTGTTGAAGGTCAAATGCGTAAAGGATATGTAGCGAGTCATTCATAGCATTTGCCTATGGCGCCTATAGCGTCGGCAGTAGGCGGGACAAACTAGCGTCATGATGTCTTGCGGCAAAAGCAGAGGTAGATTTGGTGAAGTGATGGTGGGATGTCAGCTTCCTGTCGCGTCGAAGAGCATTGGTCAATGATCAGGGCTCGTGATGTTGATGAGAGCACTCGAACAAACGGATTTAACAGTTGGCCTCTCAGCTACCTACTGTGCTAGCTTGCCCACAAATTTTGGTAAAGATAAAAAGATAAAGGGTAGAAGGACTTGCCCCCTATTTGTTATTCCATGAGTCAGAAGTCGGATATTCATCTGCCGACCATCCGGAAATAAGCCCAATATGCTGCTTCAATTATATGATTGGACTGTTTCCGTGGGTGAAGTTATCCCATTTCAGAGGGTATCGGCTGAGCTCAAGACTAACAATTAGCGCCAATGATGATCTTCAAGAAAATATAGGTTCCGTGTTATTTACACTGGCGGGGTGAATGCAAGATATGTGTGGCTACAGCCTGATTCATTTGATATAGATATGACAAATTAGGAGAAGAAAATATCGTAAACGAGAAATCACTGCAGCTAGTAATTGATCGTTTCACTCAGGTGTATCAGCTGTGCGTTTGTAGGCTGATATTGAGGCGATTCGGGTACTCATAAAGAGCTTAGCTATACGAGGTCTGCATTAATCAGTTCAGTGTTGAAGCACTGCAGGAGTACATGGATTAAAAGAATCATGTGGGTTGTAGTTTATAATAACAGCATAAATTGGGCTTGAGAATTTCATCAACTCTGTGAATCCAACATGCCTCGTGACACATTTGCTTGGGTGCTAGGCCCTTCTCATGCTTTGATTAGTATAAACTTCGTATAGGCTATGTAGTTACCGCTGCATAAGCACATTCACTTATTTTTTCTGATCTCACGTTAGAGCTTTAAAGGTTTTACGTCGGATTGGGTTAAATTTGACTCAATCAGTCTGATCATTAATCCCATTAGCCAGTTATCCCTTCTTCTCCCTTCTAGCCCATTAGTAAATTTAACGTTGCTAAGATGACCCTCATATGACATGGCCGGAAGTCTCTGTTACACTTGCTTCCTTCCAACCACCGCCTCGCCACAGGCTATCTAACACTTTACGCCTGCAAATGCACATAACACCCACAACTGCTGCGACCACACACAGCACCCTTTATTGACAGACTCATCGATAAACCAAGTTGAATCACCAATAATTTATTCGCACATCTAAAAATGCCGTAATGCTGTGCAGTTGTCCGCCGACTCTTCAATTTCCCGTGTTTCCACAGAAATCGCTAACTTCGAGAGTGCCAGTTTGCACAGTGTGACCTGCTGATGTGCAAGTGGAATTGCTTTGACTCACCTGCATTGTCATTTACAGCAATTGTGGTGCATACATAAACTAAGCACTCCTTCTCTCTGGATGTCTTTGAGGTTGAGGCGACCACAACTAGCGCTAATATGGAGACATACTACATTGGTTAGACCTTCGCCGTCGGCTCTCACCTCCCCCTTTGTCTCCGCTTCCTCCTTTTCCTCTGACTCCGCCTGCAATCACGTCAACACCATCGTTTCCCAAAGATGTCACCGAACACTTCGGTAAGTACCTCCTCCATCCTCTCTGAAATCTGCAGTCTTCATTCAGTTCCTTCTACTCACGCTTGAAAACCTGTACATTTACCCTTATTGGGGTCTTACTTGCGGCGGTTGGAGGGACGCTAGCCACAAAAGTCAACAGGGACCAGTTCACAGCAGCGACAATGGAATTAAATTAATGAAGAACGATGAGCTGAATTGTGACTTATCTGACTTTCTGGCTACAACGAGCCACTAACCAGACATGCATGAGCAGACGAAATGGTGGCACTTACCACTCTTCCAGATGGAGTCCAACATTCTCATGTAGTCAGTGCTAACTACAGTAACGCCACTGCCAGAGAGAAAGCTGACAACCACGCCAGGAACGACCACGGAGGAAGTCGATGTAGAAGTGGAGGCAAAGGTAGAGCTAGATAAGGAGAATGAGGAATGATAAGAGGAGAATGCGGATGTGATGAGATTGTAGGAGGGAAAAGACAAGTCACTGTGCATCTTAAAACACCCTCGTGAGTTACTCCAGTAGTTTCAGTTAGTCAGCTATTTAAGTTGAGAGAAAAAGGAATGAGTGAAGGGACGAAGGGAAGGTGATGTGGTGTCTATTGTCCCTGCTACAAGCGGTAGCTAGTCGATGCTTAAGAGGTGGGAAGGTAGATAGATGTGTGAGGGAACGGAAAATGCATGAGCCATGCACATTGACGCATGGGAGAAAGATGGAAGGAGAAAGGGGTAAATGGGTGGAATACAGAGAGCGTCTGTCCTAGAACTTCAGCCGAAAGCGCATGCACTGCTCTCCTCTCTTCCTAGCTCATCACCTGCTTATTCCGAATCGTCCACTTCCTTCAGCAAGTTGACATTTCTCTCTTTCTTTTCATTCCCTTCTCTCGTTTGCTTTGCCAAATTATTTCTACTCAAGGCAGCATATCAATTCTCTTTCCTCTCTTCTCCCATTCTGGTGATTCAAGTAACTGAGAAGGCGACTCCGCTACCCATTTCCTCACTTTCAATCCCAGGTAATGATCTCATAATTTTATGACTCATCAAATAAATGGTGATTTGACTAGTTGACTGAATAAACAATTAAATGCTTATTTGATTTATTGACTTATTAATTGATTTGCCCATCCTCTTACCCTATTACTTTCGTTTCAACTGTTTACGTGTTTGACTGATTGTCAACGGAATGCTTTTGTGTTTTAAGCCGCCAAAGGTTCTAAACCATAGAGGAAGGGATTTAATCTGATCATATTGGAAGAAGCAAGGACACAGCACTGGTGCTTGAATGCTCACCAGTGTAGTACTCTTCCGTAGCCCACCCGTCAAAAATGGTGTCAGATTTTTCTCGTTGAAAAGCATCAATATCTGTATCTTTGAATGCCACTCGTAAAAAAACTAGCAACCTACTTTCACCTAACCATTGGGATATTCTGTGCATAAAATCTTACCTTGACTTAATTTAAAAGTGTTCGACAGCCTCCCAACCCATTTAACCATAATGCTAGATCCTAACAAAGAACCACAAGTGTAAACGACTTACTTCATTTAGGATTCTGAACGGTACTGTCGGCATTAACCTGGGCGGAATGTTTGGTGGCAAGGTCCACAACTTTGTAACTTCATGCGGTCATTTATTTACCAGTCTTATTAGGTAAGTTTCTTGTTTTCCGCTACTTGAGAAACACCATATGCCTCATTAAGCGCAAACTCTGAACTTGAGGTAAATTGATCTTTTGAGCAAGATTGACTGCAGTACGGCCTTTGTTTTAACTTTATCCACGCAGAAGTGTAATTCATATTCCCGTCCGCAATCCTACTAATCCCCATTACATGCAATTCTTGCCATGAGCGGTTGAGCAAATGATCAATTCTTGGCCCGCCCCTATAAATTAATGCAGTCAAAAGAAAGAGAACATCAAAATCACTTTTTTCGGATAATTAGGCAGGTAAATGGATTAATTTTGATGCACCAACTTCTAACCTTCCGACTTGTATTAATTTAATGTTAATATTAAGAATAAGGCAAACCGATTCAGCCACTTTGTAAACTACATTGCTATGAGGTCAGACAGGCACGAACGACCTTTCGAGAGGACAAGATGGATGAGTTAAATGCAAAAAGCGCACTTAGCTTCTACTTCTGTGACGGAGGAAGGAGCTGATTCTTCTCCAACGACGGCGTGGATTATTTAAACCTTGACATCGCTGCCACACAATGCACCCACGGTAGCATCTGTTCCAATGGTGTTTTACTCATCCATCCCTATTACTTTATATTTGTCCCTGACCATCTATTTAGTTATTTCGATTTCACTTACCCAATTTTGTCATTCGCGATTGCAGACTTTCATTAGGATTCAGGCGTAACACAGCTCCTAGAGTAATATTATTGATCCTTCTCCTGATCTGCCATTAAAAACGTGTCAATTTCTCAACACCTGAGAGTTAGTGAGCCTCAGCGTGGTAATCCTAGGTTGGAGGTGGATTCTATCAACACCGCGATCCCATGCTGTCCTATGCAAGCACATTAGTACGCGAGCTTGGCTGGAAAAGTGGTTATGCCAATTGCTCTTTTCTCAGCCCCCACCTACACCATTTTCACAATACCTTTGAAGCTGTATGATATTTAAACGGAATTTATGGCCCTTACCGACACTTCGTATCCAGTCTTGTGAAAAGCCGCGAACAAACAAAAAACGCTTTTGCATTTTACCGAGTTACAATAGGGAAGCGATGTTGAGATTCGAAAATCAGTACCTTTAAGGGCGATGAGATTTAGGTCCTCCAATGCTAGCTTCGGGAAAAAGTTTTCATTGCGCATTCATTGCGCTCATGAACATGGTTATACCTATGCTGTTAACCCTGTTGACGATAGAGCAGTACATTATTCAAGAAGAAATGGACATGCGTGTGACTTCTACGACTGCATAATTTATTTGGCGGATCCTTTGCGATTCCACAGAGATGGTTCAGAAGTCACCTTGTAGACTATTTCAACCCATCAAATACTGTCTGCAGCAGTCATTATAAAGGCGATGAAAATGAGCTAAGAGAGATAGATCACCTCGCGAAATCTCTTCAGAGCCCTGAGTTCTTCAATACCTCTCCACTGACTGCTGTAACAAATTGGAAACCATGGTGCATCAGGTGCTGCATATCGAATCTAGTAAACAGGTGGCCTGATATGCTGGAATGGAGCTGTTGCGAAGTTATCGCCAAAGAGATCGAGAGTGACCGAGGTGGCGGCTACTTACTGGCAAGGAGGGTAGGATGCAGGTGTTTGCACGATAGGAAGACGGTTGATGACGCGTGACAAAGAAAGTGGGTGAGTCAATCTCGCGCACTTGTCGCCCCGATTGATCTTGGCCATGTAGTGTGGGTTAGAGCACTTAAGCACAGTTTTGCATAATTGCAGCTAATCAGGATAAGCTGAGTAGGGAGTGATGCGGTAGAACGTACTTAACATTATACCAAGAGATGGGCCCTCCGAGGTCACAAGAATATGTTTATTAGGGCAGACAAAATAACCTCTTCAGAGTTGAAAGGGAAATTATTCCTGAGACGATTCAGAGTATCACTTTGTTGGAACACGTGCTACAGCCAATGATGCCTGTAGGGGATGCTTTTATCCCAAGAAACTACTCATTGCAGATTGCACAGAGGCTCTACTCTCGTAGCCATTTACTTACGACATTCTAAAAATATGTCTCTTGTTCACTCTACTGCAATTGTGATCATGCGCAGCCATACTTCAGGTGCATCAACACTCACTATGGGGCTACGATTTCACCCATCGTCCTGGACAATCTTCACCACCCACTTACCTACCACAGGCGTACGCAAGCACGTGCTACACCGTTCCTGTTAATTCATATGCGTCTAGGAATAGAGTTACCTATATCGAAGTCCAGCTCCGTGGAGTAAGTGAATGTGTCTGCCACTTGGCCATGTATGCATTCTACAAATCAATAAGCAAGTCCTACGTGATGCATACTTCCACCTCTTATTACATGAGCTTCCCTCGGACACCAACACTCGTGTAGTCAGCAGATTTGCTAAAGTAGTTTTGCTTCTAGCATCAATGGAGTGAGTCTGTTGCTGACGAACATCGGGGTAAAGGTGTACGAACTTGACACCAGTTTAGAATATAGCCGTGCTATGTCTACAGAGACAGAAGGTGAGGTGGAGTCGTACGAATCACTCGAGGGCTCTTAGCCTGATTTGTCGCGCTCAAGACTGTCTTAGCTCGCTGTTTAGCCTTGATTCGGTGAATTTTCTTCAGCTCACATCGTCTTCCTTCTCACTCTTTTATTTCTATTAAGCCGTTTGATTAATCGCTTTTGACAGCACTTTGTTCCAGACAAACGTTTGGATGTCCAATGTGGTGAGGACCCCACCTTGGTCTCTTCTTCTCATACGTCACACAACAGCTTCATCTGACACCACATCTCCCAACACCAGTAGCAGGAAGAACTCAGACATGAATTCCTCTCCTTCTGTAGATATGGCAGCCATTTTGACTCATAGTCGTTCATGTCACCGTCAGCGCAGTCAGATGTGTGGCTCTGCGTAGGTGCTGATGGTCCTGTGTAAGAGTTATTTCTCACACATATATTCATCCACACATCAAACTTATTAGCACGATTTTCAGAGCCGATTTCTTTTTATCTTTTTTTCTTTTCTAATGTCCATTTACAGTTAATAACAATGCAACTGTGCACTCCAGCCACAACCATTGCCAAATAACGGACGAGGGGAAATGGAGAGCCGATTTACTGTCCCCACTCCCCTTGAGTCATGTTTTGTGTACTGCGAGATTTTGTGTACCTTTCGTCCCTCTACACAAATGAGTGCGTGTCTCGACTTTCGAGTACGTAGTTGAACTTAGCATTTATGCCCTATTGCATATTCTCCGAGTCATGTGGGTAGAGGAAAGGAAAAATGTGAACTTGTGTGTCTGTTGCAGAGACTGCAGGCTGCGCCCATGGGAGCTGTGATTGTGTTTGTTTTGGATTCTGGAACTTGAATAACTTTACTTTCCTTTGCGTGCATCCATCTCCGGCACTACTCACTCCTTCATTGGCTTCCGCCTGCACATCTACCTGACCGTGTGGCAACTTATAAATTGATAAGTAGTCAGGCGGAAAATTTTGAACACCGTATTAAGCACGCACAACATTGCATTCTTAATCCTACACGCCCAAAATGGCTTGTCAACGATCACCTGCCATCTTAGTTAACGCCGAATCTATTTTCCGTCAGCAACGTTTCATATGTGCTGGACATCACATTCGATTGAATGGTGATATAGTTTACTCACATATTAGAATGATCATCATTAAACGGAAACCACAAAAGACAATAAAATATAGTAAAACGGGTTCAAGCAATTTACGGCTTTATCCATGAATGAAAGAAAAACTGCGGATGCTTGCGCAGAGATTATAATTAAACTAAAGCATCATACCAAATTGTAACTAGCAAATAATGAAAAACAATTGTGAACGAAAGACAAGAACAATACATTAGGCAGAAATATGCGCATATTTAGCGAAAAGAGAGGCGGAAAAGCAATGAAGAAAAGAAAAGTTATTTAAAAAGAAGAAGAAGAAGCAATGTTAGCGACATAGGATGGAGTTTACTTAGGGTGCTGTGTTTGAGCCCATCAGGGCGCAAAAAGCCACGGCTTCACTGTGCCCATGTGGCTTAAGTGTTCTTCAAATGAACGTAGTCGTTCATGCACAGGGGTGTACTTTTGTACTGCATTAGAGCAGTCAGAATCTCAATGAGGATGCAAACAATGATTTTGTCCATTATTAAAAGAAAATTTCGGTGTAATGGAAACCGTGACAATATCTATGACGGGATCTACGAGAAATTACTCTTCGTGGAGTAAACCATCGCCAAAACATTGTTTGCAACACAATTTGCATAGCAGATCCTGTAATATATTTTGACGAGCACAGAAAGTTTACAGCACTGCAGAAGTTTCGGTGGGAAGATCATATGCGGTCCGCGAAATAGACCAAAATGGACTGTTATGAAGTTGCCGCCTCATCTAAGCGAATTGAATCACCACAGGCCAACAATAACTATATGCGAGATCTTTTTTGTTATCAGCAAGATTTTGTCGTTCCGTTAAACGTGTGCTACGGATGGGAGAATCTCTGGCATCTTATAACAGAAGGGCTGAGGATGGCATCTATTTTCAGCATGTATCCCATTCAGTGATCTGGAAGAAAGCTATTAACAATGACAGCAAAACCAGCTGCAAATAATCTGAAGAAGTTTGGTTTCAAAGATTTCTCTACCAAATCTGCTTAAGGGGACCAATGCTTCGGCGTCTCTCTATAAACACGCTGATGACCGGCAGATTTCTCCACTCTGAGTTCAGTTCCCAAGCCGGACGACTCTCTAGACCCAGCTCATTTGCCAAGAGGAACCAAGGGCGTGGTTAAGTACCGCCTCAGTTGCATCGAATTATGCTGGCTGACACAATTGGCTCGTGGGTGTTCCTCCCAGCACTGATTACACTGCGATGGCCGGCGCAGGAGGTTCACTAGAGGAAGCGTCAGAGACGACGCTAAAAAGAGGAAGGGGCTATGTATTGTTTGTTTGTATGTTTGTTTGTATTTGTTAATTTGGCTACCGATTTCGGCTTCGATTACATGGGTGGCCTTATTGCTCTGGCCGATCCGGATAGCCTCCAGGCCATACCGGCAGACCTGGCCCCACTATCCGCTGAATGCAAGCATGGTGCATGCACATTCCGCTTGCTTAGATTTTGTGTTTTCCATCACTCTTCCTGCGAGCTTTGGGCATATCCCTCCACATCTGCCGACGTCATTACAACAACGGAAGGATTTTTGAAGATCAATGAACTTGGGTGGCTGAAGACACATTCAAATAAGCATGAGAGAATGAACGTGTTATCACCACATCAGCAATGAAGCCTAGAGGCATTTCGTCTGCTTGACCTTGTGTCCATAATCAGCTACTTTTAAGGGGGAGCTTGAGAGCAGGAGGTGCACCTCGTCTTTGGCATTTAATGATCTGAGCACCGGGCCTTAAAGCTCCCACAGTACTCCTTATCGGCACTGTCTACACTTTGATCAAACGTTACATCCTTTTCGTTGTCAACTGCCTTTTCACAGCACAAGTGGTTAAAGTGAGCTTCGAAACCAAATATTGTCTTTACGGCTGCTTAGGTACGTAATCAACTTTAGTTTATCAACTATTTCTCGTGCCTTTTTTCTCTCTCTCACACTTCCCGTTCCGTCTTTTCCTCCTCACCTTCCTCCCGACCCCATTACTCGTGCAACATTCTTTCCCTCCTCTCCTCCTTTTTTCTTTTCCTCCAATCTTCTTCTCAACAAATGATTCTCCAGTGATAATCACTCATTTTACTCCCATCCCATTCATGCATTCTCGCCTTCTTTATTTCTGTCCTTCATTTCTGCGTTCATTGCAGGTATCTCGTTTTTCTTTTTATATGCTCATTTCTATTTATAAGGTACTAACATTTAAAGAGACCTTTCCATTTAAAAGTAAAACTAGACTCATTCTCCTTCCTCCTTCTCTCTCACCACTATTTCTGTGCCCCACCACCCAATCATAAAGGGCCTCAGTGCTTCCCGTTTGCACGACACCCATGGCCTCGTTACGTATTACTTCTCATTTCAGCTTTCCTACCGTTGCACATAAGTTACATTCATTCACACTTTCCTTACCCTTCCCTTAACTCTATTGTTATAAGTATCATTATACCTACAGCGTTCCTTCTCGTCTTCGCAATTGATAGTTGATTATTTTCTTTCCTTCCTTCTTTCATTCAATCATTATTTAAGCAACTTTTTTGAACTCTTATTTACTTCTTTACTTCTTCAAAATCAACAAATGTATATTTAAACAATGATGTTTTACTTCAAAATTCTTCCATTTTATCTCACTGTGTTACATGTGCAACACACTCGCTTTACCGATTCACCATTTGCCTTTCAAAACCTTACCACTATTCGCTGTTATTTCTAGACTCATGCATACATGCGCCCATATGCAAATTCATCATCGCCCCTTCCTCTCCATTCTACCCGGCATTCTCCACTCCATTCTCCTCCCTCCCTCCCTTCCTTCCAGCCCCGCCCCTAGCCCGCCTACATTGACAGCCAAGTGCTCGCCTTCCTTCCATCCAATTCTTTCTTCCATCCATACAATCATTACAAGCGTCGCTGTTTCTCATCTATTTGTTGCATCTTTTTTCATATACCAATTGTTTAGCAGGAACAGTTCCCGTTTGATGATGTGGATCGAAAGGCGCTCACCATCAACGGAGTAGGTCTTAACCACCTATCTCCTATTATCCCCTACTATTTGCCTTTTTCCACATTCTCCCCCTTCAATACACTCTCCTTGCACAAACTTTTACTATTATTTCCTAAATTCTCCCTTTCTTTCTTCCATGTCATACTTGTTATTTTCCATGTTCTTTCACACCCCCAAATGGTAGTCTCCGTGGTAGTTGACTTCCCTGTACCTTCGCCATTCCTCTGACTTCCTCTCACCCATCCACTCGCCTGCATGCACCTACTAAGTGCACGCTTTAGTCACTTATCCATCCATTCGCATATGCATTCATTCATTTTATGCGCTTTCCTTCAACTTTCTTTTACAGAGGTTAAATTGTTAAACAAATTATGATACTTATTCCTATAACTAATTACTTATCTCTGATGATAATGCTATTTCACCTCACAATTTTCGCATCTTTTTCTACCGCCACACACATGCGACTTACACATATAATACCAATTAACCTTTTTCCCTTAGAACCTTACAACTACCTGTTATTTTTTGCATCATACATACATTCACGCAGCTGTACGTATACTACTGCCTCTTCCCTCTAAATACATCCTTGTAACTGACACCACTACCGCCTACCAGTCCCCCGATCCCCCCACTTTTAGCCATTACATTTTGATAAGTATCAAACACACATTAGGTCGCTATTTTCCAGCTCGTTTTGTCTTCTTTTTCTCAACACCGCTAATTTTCTTTATTTTGGATACACTGCTGCTAGAAGCTCGCAACCAACTTGTCTACAGTTTGATATTCGCCGATGACTCACCAAACATAAAAATTTCATTGCCTTCTCCACTTGCAATTATCCTTGCTTATGTTTGCTTTCTTCTCGATATTGCTCGCAGTCACTTGGGCGGCCGTATTGTAGCCAGTTTCGTCTCGGCATGGTACGTGACTTGCAATTCACCCGGTGATAACCACCTTTTCGAAGGCACTCAACCCGACCTCCTCCTCTTTTTTCACTTCTAAAAAGGCCTACACCTCCAATTCCATCCCGTTTGTCCATTTTGTCGCACACAATAACTGCTTAGCAGCGTTGAAGTGCAGCAATGCCACATTCAGGCAATTTCACCTCTCCTTCCCTTTCAATATGCTCCCGTAAACTTGAGCGTGCCTTCATCCTACCATCGCATACGCACAAACTGTAAAGGCATTTTCACAAAAAAACTTCCTTTAGCTTTTAACGCAATCGCCGCAGATTTTCAAGGCTGCGGTCTCACGCAACTCGTCTATTCAACGCAAATGATACTCTTTTTCTGCAGTTTGAACAAATGCACCCACTATCCACTTGATTCAACGAGGAATAAGGGCAATAGCATAACCCTTCCCAAAGGACATCACTGCGTCTGCACAACTGGAGGAGAGTACTCATGCTTGGGTGATGGGGAAGCCCAATTTTGCTAGAGAAAAAGGTCATTACACCGACAATGCTACGTCTAAGAAAACATTTTCAGACCAAATTATGAATACCTCCTGATACCCTGACCTCATGAATGATCGAAGTTACCAACCCAATGCCACTCCCCTCTCTTCCAAAAATTTGCCTGCAAAATTAATTTAAACCAAATTGGAAGCCGTAAAGCGATCTAATCCAGTGATGCCTATACGAGGAACGATGCCCGCGGCTACAACTACTGAGCAGGCATTGAAGGATTTACGGATTCATGGGCAGAGGTCTGCTAGAGAAAGGCATATGTAGAGATCAGCTCGATGGCATCTTTTCAATAACTGTGCCTTTGCCTCCGCAAAACAATAGCGCCTCAAATATTGGATGTTTGTGGTCAGTTTTCAGTCGGGAGTGTGGACTCCATCCTCGCTTAAAGTGTGGGGGCAGTGAAAAAACTGTCACACATACTTCACACTGTCCATGAGTCACGACAGTAACCACTCCGCCTTTGCCATGAGGTCAGTCTACACCACGTCTCTCCTCAAACATTATGCTGTGACTTCAAATTGACTAAACTAATTCAGACTTGGAGTTGAACAGAACAGAACAGAAGAGAAGAGAACCATTGAAACAATAAAATGGGAGTGGCAAACTTTCCTTTGCTTATGTTAGGTATCAGCATCAACTCGCCTTCAGCCATTTGAACAGATGCAGCCAGTAAGGCAGGCGATGAACCACATGATGCACAGCCTACAGCTAAGTGACGCCTTTCCTTTCCAAATTATCATAGCAAAGCCTGCTTTTGTAGGATAGATGGTGAAGAGTGAGCTATTTGGCCAACACAGTCTGCCTCGTTCCCTGCATTCACTATGTTTGGCTTGACTACTCTACTTGTTGCAACCGTGTTTACTTGCGTGGTAGTATGCTCTGTGTGAATTTCCTTCCTATTTTAATATGTGACTTCAATTAGCACAACCAACTCGTATGCGACTGTTTCAAATTATATGCGTCCCGATTAGGCACAAGCATGACAAACACACACACAGACAGAGACATAGTTCATGCAAATAAAATGGCAACTTCCGATTCTTCGCAGCAAATTTGCCCCAGTAGGCCGGAATTCAAGCTAGTAATTGAAATGGCTTCGACGGTAGGAGAGTTAGTTACGGAGGGAGTAGACTCACGTGTCGTGTCTAGGTTGGTCAATTGTAGTAACCCGACTAGCCATTTGCTCCAGTGACGTGGGTGGCATTCACCACACGCAGTAAGTGTGCTTGTGCAGATGAGTGAATGGGTGGATTGGTGTGTAGGTGGACCTGACGGCAGGACAATAGTGGCTGAGATCGAGTCACCCGGTCGACTCAGTTCCGCGTATCTATTGGTGGTTGATTGGCCTTAGATCCGAAATGACTGACCAGCACAATATTTAGTCACTCAGAATGGTGCGTGTGTATGAAATATTGGTTGTGGAATTCTTTTAAAAATCGTCACTCGCAAAAGCGAACCCTTGTGATCTGGACGAGGATCATTTCTCTAAAAGGTCATGCCAACAATCACCTTTTGCGGATCAACGTGCGGCAGTCAGCACCAACGCCATGTACGTGAGTGCGTCAACCGACCGAACAATGGAGACTGTGCCTACAATTGAGCAATTGATCTTGCACTGAGAGTGGCAGCAGTGCATTCAACGTGTCAGGAGAGTAAGATTGGTCGAAAGGCGATTCTTCGAACGTTTTTAGTTGCGGCTATGAGAGGGACAACTTGTTGAATGTTGGACAAAAGGTTTATCTGGGATTGCACACCAACTGACACGTTGGCATGTTTTCCTACTGGCGATATCTGGTCTTTGAAGTTGCCAACTCGATTAGTGAGCAGCTCATATCCGTCGATCAATTTTCCTTCGAATTAAATCTACTCTTTTCATTCTGAGCCCCTTCAGGAATAAAGTACTTTATCGATATTTGACAATGCTACATTGAAGACCGAAACACAATACTTCATCGCTGGTAACAGTTCAGCGTAGTCTGCTCGCATTTGAGCGAACCTGACGTAGATAGCTACTATTTTTCAGAATTTAATAGCTGCACCCTACTTCTATTTTATATATCTTTTCTCTCGATTCTTATCACTTTGTGCAGCATTGCATCAAATCACAGCCATATCACATTGATTGGAATGAGTGGACCCACCCATTCTTCTGGCATTCCACCCAACATCGTCCTCCCTTAGTAGCACTCCTCTTGGCCTTTGGCCTACCAGTGCACCTCGACATCTACTTTGTGATGAACTCTATGTTGTCTTTATGATTTGGTACTTTGAGGTGCTGACTTTTATTTCACGTAATTGAAACCAAACAGCTTTGGTGGGTGGTATCCTCAAACTCTGCTATTTGATCTGCAACATTTTAGTGCGAAAATGTAGGTGAAGTCAGTGCCTCAACTAAGGATAACAAAATGATCGCCATCGCGCACGGTAGTGTGGGACGAGGCGCAGGCTATAAGTTTGTCGAGGAAGCCGGCAGATTTACGGGAATCCTCAAAATGTGTGAATTAGTATAGTTTGCCCATGTCGATACGAGCCATGAGCCCTGCTGCTTATGCATCATTCTGGACCAAAGGCGTATGCTATAGTGAATTCATGAGCGAAAAGTTGCTGTACATCTCAGCAGGAGGAGAAGGAGGAAGAGGAAACGATGTATATCATCTCCATATTCTCGCAGAAATTGTGCAATTTGAAATGCTCGCGGTTGTGAGATGGTCGGATGTTCACCAAGTTCAGCAGTCTGAAACCGAAAATGCGTTGAGGATGTGAAATGACAATTTCACTGCGATGTTCAACGATTGTTTTATCAGTTGAGGAGAGGCGACCGACACGTGACCTTGCTCACTTCAATGCATATTTAATTCTTTATTTTCTTTAAGTCCCACAGTGTTGGTTATTGTAAGCTACTGAGCTTCAGCTACTTGCTGTTCTTAGACACTAAGGTTTCATTGCGTATTTCTTCAGCCAGCCATGGTTCACATGTAAGGATTCTACCATTACAACAGAAGTTGGAGATTGAAAAGGCCCATTCCAATCCTATCACATACACACGCACACACACACAGGCACCTGATTTACAGAGAAGTGATTGAGAATGCGGAGAATAGTAGACGAACCTAGATAAGCGCAGGAGGTTATCAATGAACGCAATCGAAACACTTGTGGTGCTAGCGGAAACAAGGCTTTCATAAGACGTCCGTTTTGCTTTGGAAATATTCATGACATATCATTTCCCACGGCTAAAGCCATTTGGCGAGATGCACATCTCGATCTATGGGATGTAATTTTTAGACAGAGGTCAATTTTGAAACTGAATAGAACGACTTGAACGCGCCAAAAGTGTTTGCGTATGGGACTATGAATGCACGATATTTCTCGCACAGGTGCAACTCCTGCCCTCTGCATTAATACTGTTTTCCACACACAACAGCTGTCCAGTAAGGATGCCACTGGAGGTTATCTGCGCACTAGTACAATGCGCAAATTGAACTGCATTTGTTTGCATACGAGCGGGAGAATTACCAAAACCACACCACAGAGCAATGCGGTCAACATCACGCCCTTCTTCAATCCACTAAGCAGGTCGATCCTCTGCCACACAATCATCAGTCAATGCTGCTCACAAAAACCGCTTCAGCTTGGCTGTCAAAGATTAGTCGCTTTCCTCAGCATGAACACAGTTGTGTGTTGAGTTAGTGTTGAAATGAGAGGACATCAAGCATTGGTAAGTTAAGAAGATTTTTAAGCAAGTAATTACAACAGCGAGCACGATAGTGAGGTAGCACACTAACTCTCAATTGGGTGAGCAGACTAATCATGAAGTGCTGATGTTCATGTTATCAGTTTGCAATGACAACGACATATGAACAGGGTGAAGTAGTCGTGACAGCCTTGTCTTAGTCTGCACAATTCCATGCAGCAATAGAATTCGCACTTGTGTCATATTACTGATCGCAGTGTTAGTGTTTTAGAAAGTGATAAATGTGATAAATTTTTGTGCTTATCGAGTTGACCATCACCGTGTTGTGTGACACGGGCTGCAGTATTTGTGGTTATTCATTTGCGAATCGGCAATTTTCTGCCTTTGCGCTTGACACACGTGACGCGTTGTGTAGCATCTTTGTGATCACTGCTATCTTCTGCTCAACACGCAAGGTATTTTTTACTTTAATGTTCCACTGATTTCTCCGTAGTTTTTCCTAGTTGCCGATGCGCATGCTTGAGAATAATTTTTGATTAAAACTCCTCGTGCAAAGTGAATGCTCATTCTTTGTTGACTCGCTTAATTTGCCAATTTGAATGCTACTTGTTCATTTCTAGTACATTATCTGTGCTAGTGCTGCCTCCTTTGTCGATTCCGGGAACGACTGGAATTTAGCTGGATAGGCCGTAGGTGCTTAAGAGAAAGGACATGCTATCAAACAGCATTCTCCCTTTAGTGTTGATGACAAGTCAGGCATTAGCTTTGACAGGATTCTGCATGTCAGTTGTGTTGCATTTAATAAAGCACATAGAATGTGGAATTGGACTACGCTCAGGTAAGTGTGAGTTCCAGCACCTGAGTTGTTGTGATGGGTTTTGTGTCTCACTAGACTCACTGTTTGTGTTCCTTGTAAGAATGTTCTTTTAGTCTTCTAGCAAAAGTCTTTCCAGCTGCAAGGATCCATAGAGTCGAATCGAAGCGTTTAATAGCTCGCACACGCTACTTCTTCATCACCAACTAACCGATAGCCTAGACAATGTAGGCGATCTCGTCATTGTGGGCAAGCAGAATGCAAGATGAAAATTAAAACCTTTTTCACTGCAGCGGTTGACATGCAGGGGGGTTATGTCTTCACGGTGAAAGCGGATTTCATTGGCCGAAAATGGGACTAAACCCGATGTTAGGAGGAAAGCGAAAGGGTTGTTGCGAGTGTAACAAGAAGATGAAAGTAGCTTTTAGCCTCGAGTGATTGTTGTAACATACATTATGAGCTGCAGATATTTGACACAGCACAAGTCGACTCACTTTGGTGCCTTTGCAAGCCAACGATGTGGATTTGTTTCAATGTTCTCTGACGACGAAAAGTGAAATATTCGAACTGGCTTTCATGGCCGGCGCGCACGAAGTTGCGCTGTCACTTTTACAGGACCACGTGTTGATCTTTTATGCTTAGGTATCTATTTGCATAATACCTTGCATTTTTCAGACTCTTAGTTTCCAATTCAAATCGAAGCTGTTCGTCAGGGTCAGTGATGATCTTGGGTCTAGGTTTTGCTCTGAGAGCAATGAATAGGGTTACTAGTCTTCCACTTAAATGACATCTGCTTAGTGTGGTTATGAGGCGAACTATCGAGCAACTCATCTGATGCTGCCTCTCCTTATGATGAAATACTGGTACAGCTAACTTTCTTTAAAGCTGAAGTATGTGATTCCACCTTTTCCTGACCGAAATCTCTTTGAACTACTCGATCAGTCGAGTTGCTGTTCAGGGCACATAGTCCATATTCACCTTGAAGATAAATTAGTTTGGGGAACTCTCCTAAAATTGTGTTGGATTTTGGGAAAAAACCGATCCGATTGGTAACTCTTTAGTGGGATTAAGAGTAGAAATTTGGACTCTACCAGCAAAACCCACCGAAATGAATGTGGGCGATCTAACTGTGCTAACACATGCATGCATGTATCGCTTTTCGTTATGGGCCCTAAAGTTTACTAAACAGAACGCTGAACTACTCGGTCATTTTAAGCCATGGTCGTAGGACTATGACTGTTGACTTCAAACTCTTCTTTGCTGCAGCGATGCATGTTCTGACATAGCACTTTGGCTTATTATAATGTAAAGAGGAGGCGTTCAACATCCACATCATGAGCTTATAAATTTTGCGACTCAAGCCTTGGTTAAATTCATATTAAGTTATTGGCAAACAATCTTTATGCTTTAATGCTTATACGCTGTCGCATCTTCGAAGGTAAAATAAGCTGAGCCTCCAAAACCGTCTTCATCGTAAGCGTATTAGTTACTGTGGCTTTTACCGCAAACTAGCTTTCTAATCTAAAGCAAGGGCTGGTGACACAGTGATCGAAACACTGGCAACGTTTGTCCTGATATGTATTTACTTATAATACTGAATTTCGTGATCAACGCCCTTCGGTGGTAAAGATGACTACAGACGCTCTAACCATACGTTACTGTTCATAAGTCTGTTATCACCTTTACCACAACAGTTAAGGTGACGCATGATACGTGTGCTCAACATTGCACAATGGTACTCTGCTGACAAAAGGAATACAAAAAGAGTTCTAGCAGATTATGTGGAAGGTGTAACTGTCCTGTTGAACTGATGAGACTTATTTTAGCCACACTTACTGTCATTTCCTAAAGCGTCGCACGTTTCTGCTTTGGACGCATTATCGTTAACCACGATTTGGCATTAATTAATTCGACTGACAACCTAGTTGATAGGCGCGGTTCCATGTTGACTGAGGCATCAAATGGAACGACTGGAAGTAGGCATGTAATGTAAATCGATTGGCATGGATGGTGATAAGCGGAGTGGAGACTTCAGGCCTCAACGACACATCAGCAAGCATTGTTCAGTGTGACAACATGCACAGCAGAACCTGTAGTTGTAATCAGACTGAGTACAGTATTTACAAACTCGTACATACTTGGGGCATGCTCTTTCAATTTACCGTAGTGTGCTCACTCTCGTACTGACGGTAAATGACTAATGATTCTGCAAGTCAAATGCTTTAAACAACACTTCGAAATTGTTTGACTCTAAGTCTGTTAGCTAAGTAGCTGAGCATCGAATCTGCAGTGGATCAGGGATAATTCACTTCGCCATGCGACACTGCTTTGTGGCTTCAAACATAACGATATGGACGAGTCGCATCATTAAAAGGCAATCACAAGTCTGCATGTAAGCAAAGAGACGGCAATAAAGTCCACATTTGGCTAGACGTCGATGAAAGGAAGGCAGAGTTATTTACTCCGACAAGCATCATAGTAAGCACTGTAATTGGAGCTGATTGGTTTTCACGAAGGATTAAAGGTAATCTAGCCTCTTTTGCCGGATTGGTTGACAGTTAGTGGCACTACAAAACGTCTGTGAATCTTGAGTGCGTGCGTGCGTGGGTGGGTGGGTGACTGCATGGCAGCAGAGTAGTCAATAAGAGGCGGCGGAGACAGAGAGCGCTTTACAGCCTCACACATTTGACTGGCCTTGACCCTGCGTTGATCACTCACACACTCAGCACACATTAGTATGTGATGCCAACCAATCCGGAGAGATTGTGCTAGATGCCCAGCTCCAGAGCTTTCTAGAGTGCTGCTACAATATTGAAAACTTCTTTAAAGTGAAATAAAGGAAAGCATCGTAGGATAAAAGGCATTCTAGAATTGTTCCACACCATCTAGCACACTCAGATTATCGCATTTGAGTTCTTAGGAATAGGCGATGGTGTATAAGCTTAATGGAACTATTTTACATGCTCATTTGCACCAATCTTTACCTATTTCTGTTTGTTTTGCTTTCCCAACTATTTTACCCTCCCAGGGAAGACCAATTCTCTAACTGAAGCTTCGATTATACACCGTACGCGGTTTATCAACGAGTTGCTACCACATCATGGGCCTATAAGGCTCTGCAGCTCATAAAACGGATTGTGCGAAACTCAAATTGATTAGGTGCACTTTTATGAAACGTCCGTTTGACTGGATGGTAGGGTCACGTCCCGAAGAAACAACCAGAGATGCGGACAAACAGTAATCCAGGTCTTCAATTCGAAGGCACTTGTAAGACATCATAATCTTTTGTACGCAAAGGCACATTTTACTCTGTCTACCTTCCTTGACGACAGAGTTGAATTCAATAAGGGCGCTGGACCCACTCTGAGCACAAACCTACTTCGTGGTGGGACGTTTGCTTTGAGGTGTTTCAATGTCTTCCTCTGATGATAAATTAATTTAGTTTTATTTTAGAACGTGCATGATCACTTCATGTGCCTTGCGGTTAAATGGAGCATAGACTGCGGTTTTCAGCGTCAGGTTCAGCATTTCGCAACGATGTGGGAGCATAAGCTGTATTGATGCACCCGGCAGAAATTCAAGACCTATTGTGAGGAGTACACACCCTGGTGTAGAAATCGTGCGGCTCTAGTTTATGCGCAATGAAGCTGGACTGGTGTGCTAATGCATCAAATGTGTATATGATTTTTATCTCAGTTGACATCGCATCTCCTGATGTAACGTAAAAGGTGACGTCATGATGTTTATTTGTGGGTTACCGTTTTAGGAGCCTTGCGACTCGCATGCTAGCGTGCGCTATATGAGTTTTGAGAGCATTGTTGTCTCATTTACTGCAGACATAGCAAAACAACTCAAGGTGGTCGAAAACTGGCTTGAGATTATTGCTTTTTTTTCGACTAAGTGCAATCCCTATGTCTATATGAGTCAGCATTTAGTTCCACTGCTGCCCACCAATTTACTGTAAATGTCGCTTTTGATACCAATTCATAAATCATGTCAAGAAAGGATGGTAAATGAGTGGGTTCGAAACATCCTTAAGCAATAATTTTCTCCCACATCGACAAGCATTTTATGCTGTCAAATAATGTGACATTGCCCAATTTTTATGCAGGTCTAATGGCTGGCCTGTCAAAGTGTCCTTGTGGCAAACGAAAGACATGTTGGCTGTGTAACAAGTTAGCAAATACTTTGATTTTCTAGATACTGGTCTTTAGCTGCAATGCATTTCGCGTATCAAACGAGTCACTTAATCACTCAGTCCAACGCACATATCTATGTAGCAGATGGCGTTCGTAACGCAGATAAATTTGCAATCCACTGCCATCAGGCATCTTGTGTAAATGCGATGCGTTGACCGTGCCTCTACGCACGTCCGCGTCTTCGTTGATGCAGTCTAGCTGTTCCAATCGTTGCATCACTCAGTACTGATGATTGTACATCGCCCACCATTCCTAATGCACCGAAGTCAGCAGTATAAGTTCTGCAATCACGCAAAATTACTGGTAGTTTATATTAACTCAATGGATCATCATGTGGTGGGTTGTAAGTTGCCGAGAATCGCAACATAGACCCCTTGAAAAAGGAGGATTTCGCTGCACTAGCATAGAACAGTCGATGATCATTTCGGTTTCCTAGCATAAATGAATGCACTGTTTCTTGCAATAAACCGGCCACATTGTTGTCATCTCCCAGTGTACTCTATAAAATATCCTCGCCCTGTATTTCCACAGAAGGTAAGCTACTGTGCTTTTGACCCTATTATCACGTCGGGACAAGTCATCATGTAGAATACGCTCTAAATGACAGATGGTAGAGCCGCGTCGTTTGACTTTAAAAGAAAAGCTGTCAGAAGTTGTGTTAAGAATGTGAGCTCAGTTAGGTAGACGAATGGTGCTAAAAGGCCAATCATCAGTTTATTTATTTCGGTGTCCCATCCCATCGTCATCCATAGGGGGTGTGCTTTACTCCTTCACACCAGTCACCAATCCCAGTGGTCTCAAACCTCTTAGTTAATGCTTCACAATGCGGAATGCATCCTCGTCGGTAGTTCAGTCAATCCGTCTCAAGCCCTCGCTCACGATGCAGACAGTGTGCGAGGCTCAACTCGTTATTTCTTCTAGCATGTGGCAGAAACCAAGCATTCCAGCATAAAAATATTCGTTAAAAATTAAGAGAGCTGCATTCATTTACCTATGGCGAGCGTATTCTTCACTCTGCACTCCAGTGCGAAGATGAGCTATAAGGGTGATCGAGTACAGAAGAAGATATCATTGAGCAGACATGGTGTACTTATAAGAAGTTACCACAAGCGCATTAACCAGTAAGACATTTGGTCTTGACCAACTAAGCCAATTCTATACCCACACAGTGGACTATGTGAGATGTTTTCTCCTATGAGTGACTGAGCATTCAGCATTCATGCATGTTGCCATCAATCTGCACAGACACGAAAGTCACGTCAACGTACAAGGCCAGTTCATGTGGTAAAACCTCTGCCCATCACTCGTGTCATCATCGTGTATGCTGATGTGAGTTTGTGGGTTTGGAGTCACATATCAATGGAGATTATCCTTTATGTAGTTCAAGATCTCTTCGTTACCATGTGCCGTTTGGATCCGTCTGGCCACGCTTTGTGGTTGAGGCCAGACGCATGAGATATTACCTGCCTACTATGAAGCAAATGCGATGTGCTTGAGTTCCACTGCCACTAGTCTCAACAAGTGCTTGCATCGGTGTTCTACTCTCACTTCTTTTAAAACCACTCGCTTGTTGCATGAATCAGAATTGACACTCGCCACCACCGGTCTGTGACTTCATAGTTTATAAGTTTGATGAACATGTAAATGCAGGTGGCAGAGAAGTAAATGTGACGTCAAATGCGCATGGCTCTGTGTTGCCTGGATAGGGAAAGGGCGCATAATACTTGCCTCACAAATAATTGGTTTGGCAGAGAAATCTTGATGATCAGGAATTTGAGACAATCGAACATAAATTCAGTAAAGATCCTCGGTGGAGAATAATGACATTAGATCATTAATAACGGCTTTACCTAATTCTGCTACAGGTGTTAAAACTACAAACTAATAACTATTTGTCGTGGATGGTTTTCGAATAAGGACAAATGAATTTATGAGAGCAGGCACCCTTTTCGTTTATGCTGGCCACCTGTGACGAAAAGTAAACGTCATACCAAAGAGGAGGGATTTGTGTGCGCTTATCCCTGATGCAATTTACTATCGCCATGCCACCTTCAACAGCGTTGTCACACTCCTAGTCGCCATGATGTGGAAATTTACATTGACTCGCATGGATGAATTGAATCCCAAAAATGTAAGCAATCTTTTCAACATTTCAGTGGATATTAGCCAAAGTGGCATTCCTCAGAACAGATCTTGTATTTGTATTCTAAGTTCATCACATTTAAGTCCAACGAAGTAGAATGTGCCCAATTTGTTGCACGAACTCAAGGCACCTCGTTCAGTCAGAAGGCGCATGAGGGCTTCATACACCTTGTAAAACACAGACCATCAAACTACTATGAGGGCCAAACATACTGAAATTTACATGAAGCTATCTCTGCATCGTAAAGCAGTTCTGTGTAGACACGGTATTCAGAAATCCTGTCAAATTTAAACGCTTCGACAGCGGAGGTAGCTGGCAGGATAACTAAACCTTTAGCTTATCAGTAGTTTAGAGTCAAAAGTGTCCATCTGTCTTACTCGTATTTGAGAATTAATGGTAAGAAGTGGAGTTTGTTTGCATCTGCGGTAAATTTTCTCGGGACATGACTGTATCATCGAGCGAATGGGACGTTTTGCAGGGGTGTCGCATGCCAATTTGAATTTCGCACAAATCATTATTTGGTTTGCGAAGCTTAATCATCGCTTTGAAGTGCAGCAAATTGTTGATAGAGAGGCATGGTATAGAATCCAATCTGTTATGGGATGCACAGCACCGGGAAAAGTCGGTGATCAGGTCTACCACGAGGATGGGTGATTGAGAAAGTAAAATACAACTGTTTGGTAAAGATTGGCTTGGGGGAATAGGAGCGAACAAGTAAGTGTGTGAGAAAGTTAGGTTACACCCACACACCATCATCCAATCCTGAATTATGGATTATACGCGGTGAATCTCAGATCCCCATTTCTGATCATATTTGGTGGCATAAAAATCTAAGGTGCCAACGTTCCCACAAAGAATCGCTTCATTCCACCTTTAGTAAGACGCCATCATCGTGACAGCATCGCAGACAATTCTGGGTCTTAACACTCCTGATGGGCAGGCATCACATAGAGACGCGTGCTGAGTGCGTTAGTGATTAACATAGGGTCAAGTCAACCAAATGCTCTGTCTCCGCCACCTCTCATTGGCCACCCTGCTGCTACGCAGCCACGCACACGCTCCTCCATCTCCATCACTCAAGTAAGGCGGCTTCGTGGCATTTCTATCTGCCAACCAATCTGGCAAAACAGACCAACTTGCTTTAAATCCTTTGTCAAGCCCGCTTGCTAACTTTGCCATTCCACTCCACCTGTAATGCCTAACATGATGCTTGACTGATTGACTAAAATCTCTCCCTTTTCTTGGAACATGCAACCAGTTGTAGAGGGCACTCTCGATTCTTCACTTTAGGGCTAGTTGGGCGATAAACAAGTTGGGGTTCAGTGATCGAAAAAAGCAGCGTGTGCATTTCGTGTTTTAGGCATCCAAGCAGATGCCACTCAGATAATTTTATCGGTTCAGCTCTACTTTAAGCAGGATGTTCGACTCGTAAGCGTTAAATGGCTGTATAGAGTACATAATCATTTTGGTGTCATGAATCTATCCTAGTTCTCCATGTACCTTCACTAAACAAGCACACGTCTAATTTAGCTAAAGAAATAAATGTGGAACGGTTTGGAAGCATTAAACCTCCAATGTGTGGGTGCTGAAGCCACCTCGTGTGCCAAGGTCACATGTCTCATAGGCTGATTTGCTTGTGGCACCTCCTTATAAATACACCCTGAGCTGTGACAGCTCCAACTTCTCGTGCTGAAGATGTCCACGCAATGCAGTATCCTCCTCTTCTCCATCACTCTCCTAGCAATTGTCTACAGAGCAGTGGGCGGTAAGATGCATTTTACTACTCGACTCTAATCAGGCTCCACGTATTCACATGGGAAGTTTCATTCCATTCGCCTGTGATCAGCAGATTTGGAGCATCCTATGCTCCATCTATTTTACAGACTTTTGTGCGTCCACATCACACAAGGTGTGTGAATGCAATGCTAGATGGTAGCAGTATTGTAATCTGGCAGATATTCATGTCAGGCACTAACCACTGCCAAGCTAGCAAGTGAGAATGTGATGCGCGACGCCATGTCGGAGGATGACATGTCTCTTCACATGGGGAGAGAATAACGCCACAGGTCTACTTGCATTGCATTCCATTTCATTCTTTAGCGCATTGTGCAAAAGTGTGTGAGTAGGTGAACTGCAAATACAAATCAATGGGCCGTGTCGCATGAGACATCCACCTTCACTTGAGCCTCTCATTACAACACACACTCATGACGAAAGCTAACATTCACTGACGCGTGTGCGCACTGGAAATGTTCAGGTTACTCGCCTCATGTATAAGGCAAATGAGTGGATTCAACCTGCTCGCTACTACTACTGCTACTACTGTCAGTTTGGTATCTGAAAATATTTTACAGTCTCGTTACTCGTCGCACTAAATCGCCCGATACAACTCTGCCAAAGACAGCCTTTCTTGTTTTATAGAAGCGGAAGTGATACCGTTTTTCCGGCTTCCAAATAACTTCACTTGGAGTCACGTAGGAGCCCACGAAATCACCCTACGTTGGGATGTCCAATCCTTGGGTGAACACTTTGCCGACCAAATTAAAATTACTGCGTCACCTGACGGCGTCTCAATCAAGAATGAGACCGTAGATTATCTACTTGGAGAAGTAACTCTGGTCGGGTTGGAAGCCAATTTGACATACGAGGTGACTGTTGAGGCAATTAAGGATGGTAGAAGTGTCAAACATTACTTCGATGAAGTCGAAACACCGCCCAGTGTTGAGGCAGAGGTTGAGCAAACAATGCACACCTCCACACCGAGGAATTATGTGTCGACTTACATAGAAGCGGAAGAAAGTGTTGTGACAACCAGTGGGTCTGCCTCAACCCCCGTAATCTCTTCGCTCGCATTAGCCTACATGGCTGTGATGCTTGCTTGAGCTCTATCGTAAGTCAGTGAAAATTAGCATCAGTAGCAGATATGTATAAACTCGCGACCTATAACTTGCTTTCATCAAGTCTTGCTTTTCCCCATAGGTTCTTTCGATGCAGAAAATGCACCGGTGCCATTCAATCGTGCTTGTTTGCCATCATCATGTCATTCCATATTGCTGTTAATGGAAAATCAGAACTATGATGCGCTTATTTCTCCCATCTTTCTATGAGTCTCCCTCTTGCATTGATTCCAATACAGATCACAATGGGAGGAGAAGTAGGGCAAATCCCTTATGCTTCACATTGTCACGCCTTTATTGTTCTACCTTCCTCCTGTAAATCCAATTGAAGGGCCTGTCCTGCTGAATTGACGAGCGTCGTATCTGATCGGGATGCATAGTCGTAGTGCATGGTGAGTGAAGCTTGGAGTTCACTTACACTAGGGGAATTTGTGGATGGGTCCATCTAGACACAACTGTCATGCCCACGTCTAAGGCTAATTGGAAGCAGAACACTTCGCTGCACCAACATGGTATCAGCTGTATGTGCTTGCTCTAGACGCACTTCATTCGAGTTTCACGCTACTAGACTTTCAATGTGTCACCTTCAGCAGCACGAGAATATTCGTCATATATGTGTGGATTTCAATCCCTAACAACAAATCCATCTGTTTAACATTGCAGTAGATATTATCCAAGGTGGCACAATTCACGGTAGAGCTTGTACTTGTATCATTTCAACTCCAACGAGGCGCAATATTTCCAAATTTTTTTTCGAATCCTAATCATGCTCCTCTACTTTTGTTTCGGCACACTTATTTCCTAGCAAAATTGGACATGTACGTGATTGCTGAAAAAGATTTGATGCTCTCTACAGTTACTCAACTCATACTAGTCTAAACACTTAGCGAAAATTGTCATCGTTATAAGCATTGAAGTAGTTGCAGAATGGCAAGGCTGGCAAGCGGGTTTGATGAAGGGTCTTCACCACATTGAGTAGCAGAGAGGAATACCACAAAACCACCTTGCTTGAGTTACGGAGACGAAGGAACGTGTGCGTGAAAGTTGGATGTGTGCGTACGTAGCAGCAGAGTGGTTAGTGGGAGGTGGCATAGACAGAGCACTTGGTTGACTCTGACCCTATGCTGAGTACTAACACACACAACACAAATCTCTATGTGATGCCAACCAATCAATGGTGTTGTACAAGCATGCTAGACACCAGAGTTTACTGCGATGGTCTCTGCAGGAATGCGGACACTTCACAATTTCACTATGTCATCAAGCATGACCAGAATGTAAGACTTGAGATTCACCAAATGGCTTTCATACTTCTGAACTAGATGATAGTGTATGAGAGCAACATGACTTTCGCGCATACCTAGTTGTTGGCTCGTATTCCTTCACCCCAATCCTAATCAAGCAGTTGCATTTTGCCTTCCTCACTAAATCATTGTCTCATACGTACCTTAGAAATGAGGACCTGGAGTGCCATTTGCTCGCGTCTCTGTTTTTATCCCTGGGACGTTATTTTATCATCCATCAACAAGGACGTATTTAAAGTGTATCTAATCAACTCGAATTTCGCACCACCCTATTATGGGGAGTATAGATTGGGGAGCAGGTAGAATAACAATGATAATAATCTGTATGGTGCAGAATTCAGGCTGTTACGAAACGCGTATCATGGCGATAAGTTGGTGACCTGGTCTTCCCTGGGTCAGTGGGATAGTAAAGAAGATAAAATTAAAAAGTGTCAGCTAACGGTTAAAAATATGAGAAAGACGAATTGAACCTATGCACCATCGTCTAGCCTTGATCAACGGATGCTACTTGTTGAGTCTCAAGTGCTAAAGTCTGGGCATACATGATGGTCTGAAACACTTATAGAATGCCTGCTACCCTAAAACGCCTTACTGTATTTCATTTAAAAGAATTTTCCAACAACGCAGCAGCATTCAAGAAAGCTCTACAGCTTGGCTTCTAGCACAATCCCTCCAGATTGGTCGGCATCACATGGTGATGTGTGCTGAGTGTGTTAGTGATCAAAGCAGGGTCAAGGCCAGCCAAATGTGTGAGGCTGTAAAGGGCTCACTGACTCCGCCACCTCCTATTGACTACTCTGCTGCCATGCAGACACCCACGCACGCACACACGCACTCAAGATTCACAAACGTTTTGTAGTGCCACCAACTGCCAGCCATTCTGGTAAAGGAGATAAAATCGCCTTTAATCCTTCGTCGAAACCAATCAGCTACAATTGCAGTGCTTATTATAGTAATTGTCGGAGCAAATAACTCCGCCTCTCGTGCATCGAAGTCTAGTCAAATGCGGGTTGCATTGCCGTTTACTTACTTATAAGCAGGCCTGTGATTGCCTCTTTCATGAAGCAATTTGTCCATGTCGTTTCGTTCGAAGCCACGAAGCATTGTCGCTTAGCGAAGTGAATTATCCCTGATTCACTGCAGATTAGGTGCTCAACTACTTAGTTGACTGCCTCAGAGCCAAACAATTCCGAATTGTTATTCAAAGCATTCGACTTGCAGAAGTGGTGAGGTGATGTCGCAATATGAATCATTGGTATGTGATCCGCCGCATTATTACAAAGCGTGCTGCTATGCTCAAACGATCTGGCGCAGGTAAACACCGCCGTCACATGCTAGAGATGGGGTGAAGTCAAAATTCCCCAAATTATCCATTGTTACATACTTCAGTTAAAGAGCTTACACAGAAATGCGATTGGTAGTGAGAACGCGTAGGTGGGTGTCACAGGAGATGCTCACACTTCCATGGAATCAGACATCGCACAATAGCTGCACTTATCGTAGAATCTCCTCCACAAATTGCCTGTCACGATGCATACAGTGCGAAAATGTCTAACTGGACCTCTTCTCTAGCGAGTCAAGTCATATGTGTGCAAAGTAGCTCAAAACAGAAGAGCTGAGTTGCCTCTCATTTGAGTGCACTACATGACTTTGCCATTCCACCCGCCTTACACTGCAAATTTTGACCAGGTTGTTGCGTTACACTGCAGGCACTTCCATAACAAATGCTTTTGATGAAATAAAATAGATAAAGTTGACAGGAGATTGTGCAGCTAAACATCAAACTTTGTCGAAATTCGCCTAGGTACACTGAATAAACACGGATTATGAAAGAATTCGAACCAAATAGCGATCTATTTGAATAAGTGCCTTGCCTTCGTCAGTTGATTAATCAGAATTTTTTGCATGATATTCTGTTAGATTTACCTTGCAATAGAGGCAAGGCACAAGTCACCATTTCCTGATTTGCGGTTTGGGTCCCCATTTAAAAAAGAAATAACATCGTATTTACCGCAAATGAGACGTGAAAAGCTACAATCAAATTTGGTGAATGAATGCTAGAGAGAAGCCTCTGTGGTGATAATTAGAATCCTTCCTTCCGTCCTCATCACCGCGCTTTCACAGCTTTTCTGTTTTAGATCGTGATTAGACCACTGGTCCTATTTTTTGCCAGTGCGTCATTTACACGATGGTAGAACGACAACATGACTCTCACTAAAGACGGACAAAGTTCACAGTTGTGGAGCTATGAGCTGTTGGATTTTCGGACGGACCATCAAAGCCGGCTAATCATTGGTGCAAAACTAAACGGTCAACGAAAACGCCTCGCTAAACATGTTTACTTCAGGCAGTCCACGTGTCCAACACAACCGTTTGACGCATTGTCGACTGGAGCCGACAAGTGTTTGATCAATGGGCAGTCCATACCACCAGAAAAAGGCATGTCTGATTTTATTATCATCTGAGTTATTCAGAGCATGTGTGCATCAATTTATATTGCAACGGGTAATTGGATTCGTCTGCTTAACTTCTAGTTCTACTGAGCCTATCATGATGCTAGTTATTAACCGTAATGCTAAACTTCGGAAGACGAGACTCCAGTGTAATTAACCTGTGTAGAATAAAATTACTGCTTGCTCTTCTTAGCAAAGTTGGAAGCCAATTGCAGCTATGTCTGCAGTGATCCTTACGCCCTGTGAGACCAGGTACTTACATACTCCTGTTGATGAGCATTGCTGAGTGAGCCGCCTTTTTCAAGTTTGCAGCTCACATGCTCCAATACAGCTTCAGGTGGATCAATCTTTGACTAAGTGCTTATCACAAGCATCGATACGGAGCATGACAATTCTTATTGAATACATGAAGACCTGAGTTTGACAGAGTCCGTGGATTTCATGTGAAGTGGTGAGTAGAATGATCGGCGTTAGCGACTGCGACAACTGTGATCATGCATAACAGTTTGTCTATTTCGTTTAATCGAAGCATGCTAATCACCGACACAAGTGGCTGGTCGTTTTGTATCACGAAAGTCAGCCTGAACGGGTGATGATCCATAAAGTCTGCACAATAAAAACCCAAACTTTGGCTTTGAAAACGTCGTATGAGGTGGCAAGGAGCAAAGCCAGTTTATCTGTTTCATTATCAGCCACGTCACCCTCGGACAGAAGCAGATTTCACTAAATTTTACTGGAACTGTCCAAAAATATGCTCGAATTTAATGGGTACAAAATTTAGGAAGATGCAAGCATTGTCGTGTCAGATTCTGCCTCGTCTCAAGTACCCGCATGTTTTGAAAAATAATGTCTCTCAATTCGCAAGGATGTCGTTTAATAAATCAACTGAATGATAACAAATTTTGCGAGTTAATTTTTTTTACGGAACCGTCATATTAAGTGGTGCCCTAATTGGGCCCATTCCAACTCTCAGGAATTGCGCACAACCTCACTATCTGTGATGCGGTAAACGAACGTCATGGTCGGAGACCTGCAACTGGGAGACTACGTGTACTGCCGATTATGATTATGACAAAGACGCATGTAGTCATGATTCACTTGTTTGTTTCTTTAAGTTTATAATACGCGTTTTCGATTTTGCACATATTCTTCATTAATCTTGGACAATTCTCAGTAAGCTTCTTTCACATCTTATCATGGTTGTGTTATTTTATCACCACCACTTTAGAACAGATAATAACTTGCCTACGCGCTTATAAGTTCTGTATTGTGCTGCCTGATTTTGCGTTGCATTCGCGTTTGAGCCGTGTATCCTGCTACCATCTTTAAGCAAGTAGCAAATCTAAAAGGCGGAAATAAATTACTGCGGCCTACACGAAACTGTACTCTTTCCCTCTCCTGATTTCATCCAGCAAATTTTCATAAGTTATTGTCGCTTTAGCCAGCATGCGGCGAGTTGGACTTCCATGCAGCAACAGCCTGACCGTCGAGACAAGGGTCAGACGATCAGCCGATTATCCTGTCAGCCGGCTGGATAGTCAGGATGCCAGACAAACATCCGTGTAAGCAAGCCAGTGGGCAGTAATTCAGCCGAGAACGGTTGATTACAATCGCTAAACAAACTGAAACGCTTTATGTTGCTGCACATCCCACTGAAATACTTATTTAAAGATTAATTTGTGGGTGTCTAAACAAACTACATGGAGGAATAATTTGTAGCCACCATTCTGATGGTGACGAGAAATGCAAACAAATTGCACAAGTTTAGAGCACTGGATGTGAGTGTCCATAATAAATTGAACTAGCATGTACCAAGCAACTCGGCGCCTCGTCGAAGTAAAACCAAGCAGATAATTCTTTCTTTGCGTTTCGGGATAAATTTATGAGCATATTTTTCTAATAACCAAGACATTGCTCATTATGCTTACAAACGAATGATACCGGGCACGACTTCCTCCTGATGACAGGGACTACCCCGAAATGCACCACCCAATCTGCATTTGCCATTTCCACTCGCGTGATGACCACTGGTTTTGCATCAGAAGCAACTGCAGCCAGCATCACAATGACTGTGCAGGTAGGCACTTTTCATGCAATCACTGTCTATGCTTACCGGAAATACCTGTTCAAAATTATCAATGTGTTCCTTTAAAATTGACTCCCATAGTTCATATTTAGGAATTACATGAAAACTGCCTCGCATCACTTCACTCACCGATTGTCCACGACACCTGAAATGCATTATCCCTGCTGGAACTGACAGAGCATCAACATCCTTGGAGGCCCACAACACTGGATCTTTTCCGTTTTTACTGGAAAGTATGCGTTCCTGTTTACACAACCGAAAAATAGGAGCAGTGAAAAGAGGGGCAAATAAGAACATGAAAGGATTGGAAAGTGCAAATGCCGGAGGAAAGGGATGCCCATTTAACACGTGAAGTACTGCGGGGTAGCAATTATCCCCTACACGACCTGTCTGTGTGTCATGGGAGATGGCCATTACACACTAAAATAAATCTCCATTTATTTGTCGAATTTGACTGCAACTTCTCTCCTGTTTTAGTCGTCACGAATCTAATGTTAGTCTCTTCTAAACGGAGGCCGAGTTCGAGAAATTGAAAATGGCAAATGGAGCCCAGGCCAGTTGCAATACAAATATGACTTACTGCATCGCTTCAAGTGTTACCCTGACAAAGACGAAAAGCACGACGAATTGGGTTGCTTTTTAATCAAGTGATGTCCTGTACATATCAGCAGTTTTTGCAATGTTTGGCCAGTCGCTGCGCAATCTTGCTTCAAATGTTTCCATTTTGCACAGTTTGGGCATCGATTTTGGGAAATTTTACTGATTAGTGTAAATACCTCGACTGAATTCATAGTGCAAATCGGAGGGGCTGATTACTTTATGTGAGGCATTCAATTAGGAGGCAAATCGGCTCCTTCGAAATAATAATGTCCACGCTCACGAGACTTCACCCGGATTGGTCAATGCAGCTACTCCTTCAACCGGATCTATCATAGTCGCAGGAATGGTAACTATGAGAATTGTTGAAGAAACAACAACATATCTAGCCACGAAGCTCACCTCTGCTCATTTGGTGTAGGCGAGAGATAAATGAATACACTAGATTACTTTTATTCGTAAACCACACCAGATCATGCTATAAAGCTTCTGCAGTGAACAAGGTCGCCAGCGTAATTTGCAATGGTGCGTGGTCCTTCACAAAGCCACGAAGCTCAGCTATTTTGCAATTTAAAAACAAAAAGTGTGGCAATGACTTACTACAAGATGTATGCATTTCCATGAATGCATTTTGTAAGATCCAGTTACAGTATATCTTGCATCACCTTGCATCAAAGCATTGGACGAAATTGTAGTTTGTGTCTTCGCCCATATTTTAATCTGTTCCAGTAAAGTAGGGAAACACACCTCCGCACGCCAACCAATCCACATTGTCAGGGGGCCGCTTCAAAGCACTTATGTACCTTGATTCGTGATGCTGAGGCTAAATTAACAATGGCCAACAACATGTGCAACGTCTGGAGAAATATGTGTTAAGAAGTTAGTGAGACACAAAAGACATCACATCAACTTAGATGCTGGAACTCACACTTACCTGAGCGTAGTCCGATTCCACATTCTATGTACTTTATCAAATGCTACATAACAGACGTGTATAATCCTATCAACTCTAATGCCTAACCCGGTATCGACACCGAAAATAGAAAGCTGCTTGGTAGTATGTCCTTCATCCTAAGCACCTACGGCCTATCCACCTAAATTCCAGTCGTTATTAGAATCGAGAAGGAGACAGCACTGGCACAGATAATGCACTGCAAATGAGCAAATTAAGCGAATAATCAACGAGAGAGCATTCCCATTGCGCGAGGAGTTTTCAATCTAAACTGATGGCCACAATAACTAGACCTTACTATAAAAAATGGATATTTTATTTTATCTACACAAAAACATAAGTTGTTTATTTCCAAGAGGCATGTTGTCAACAAGGAATTAAATGCATTGGAATCGGTGGAATATCAAAATACGAAAATACCTTAAGTATTGTGCAGAAGATTTCAGTGAACACAGAAATAATCACACGATGTGTCGCGAGTAGCAAGCGCAAGGCCAGAAGACTGCTGATGCACAAATGAATAACCGCAAACAGTGCAGCCTGTGTCATACAGCATACGGTGGAGGAGGAGGAGGAGAAGGAGGAAATGTTGTATATAATCTCTTAATTCTCGCAGAAATTGTACCATTTGAAATGCTGATGGTTGTGAGACGGTCAATAGTTCACCACGTTCAGCAGTCTGAAACCAAAAATGGGTTGAGAATGTGAAGTGACAATTTTACTGCGATGTTGAACGTTTATTTTAACAGTTGAGGAGAGGCAACCGACACTTGTTCTTGCTCATTTGAAAGCATATTTACTACTTTATTTTGCTTAAGTCCCACAGAGTTGGTTATTGTAAGCTACTGAGCTTCTGCTACTTGTGGATCTTAAACGCTATGACTTCATTGCGCATTTCGCCAGCTAGCCATTGTTCACACGCTAGGGGCCTACCATTACAACAGTAGTTAGGAGAATCTAACATTATATTCGTGACAAAAACAGAAGAGAAGGTGCAGAGTCAAGCTTGGTGAATGAATGAAAATTTGTGTTGGTGTGTAATGGCCATCTCCCATGACACACAGACAGGTCGTGTAGGGGATAATTGCTACCCCGCAGTACTTCACGTGTTAAATGGGCATCCCTTTCCTCCGGCACTTGCACTTTCCAATCCTTTCATGTTCTTATTTGCCCCTCTTTTCACTGCTCCTATTTTTCGGTTGTGTAGGCAGGAATGCATACTTTCCAGTAAAAACGGAAAAGCCTAGTGTTGTGGGCATCTAAGGATGTTGGTGATCTGTCAGTTTCAGCAGGGATAATGCATTTCAGGTGTCGTGGACAACCGGTAAGTGAACTGATGTAGGACGGTTCTCATGCAATTCCTAAATGCGAATTATAGGAATCAATTTTAAAGGAACACATTGATCGTTTGAGCGTGTAATATGATTTTGAACAGGTATTTCCGGTGAGCATAGACAGTGATTCCATGATGCAAACAAACTCCACTTCTTACCATTAATTCTCAAATACGAGTAAGACAGATGGACACTTTTGACGCTAAACTACTGATAAGCTAAAGGTTTAGTTATCCTGCCAGCTACCTCCGCTGTCGAAGCGTTTAAATTTGACAGGATTTCTGAATACCGTGTCTACACAGAACTGCTTCACGATGCAGAGATAGCTTCATGTAAATTTCAGTATGTTTGGCCCTCATAGTAGTTTGATGGTCTGTGTTTTACAAGGTGTATGAAGCCCTCATGCGCCTTCTGACTGAACGAAGTGCCTTGAGTTCGTGCAACAAATTGGGCACATTCTACTTCGTTGGACTTAAATGTGATGAACTTAGAATACAAATACAAGATCTGTTCTGAGGAATGCCACTTTGGATAATATCTACTGAAATGTTGAAAAGATTGTTTACATTTTTGGGATTCAATTCATCCATGCGAGTCAATGTAAATTTCCACATCATGGCGACTAGGAGTGCGACAACGCTGTTGAAGGTGGCATGGCGATAGTAAATTGCATCAGGGATAAGCGCACACAAATCCCTCCTCTTTGGTATGACGTTTACTTTTCGTCACAGGTGGCCAGCATAAACGAAAAGGGTGCCTGCTCTCATAAATTCATTTGTCCTTATTCGAAAACCATCCACGACAAATAGTTATTTGTTTGTAGTTTTAACACCTGTAGCAGAATTAGGTAAAGCCGTTATTAATGATCGAATGTCATTATTCTCCACCGAGGATCTTTACTGAATTTATGTTCGATTGTCTCAAATTCCTGATCATCAAGATTTCTCTGTCAAACCAATTATTTGTGAGGCAAATATTATGCGCCCTTTCCCTATCCAGGCAACACAGAGCCATGCGCATTTGACGTCACATTTACTTCTCTGCCACCTGCATTTACATATTCATCAAACTTATAAACTATGAAGTCACAGACCGGTGGTGGCGAGTGTCAATTCTGATTCATGCAACAAGCGAGTGGTTTTAAAAGAAGTGAGAGTAGAACACCGATGCAAGCACTTGTTGAGACTAGTGGCAGTGGAACTCAAGCACATCGCATTTGCTTCATAGTAGGCAGGTAATATCTCATGCGTCTGGCCTCAACCACAAAGCGTGGCCAGACGGATCCAAACGGCACATGGTTACGAAGAGATCTTGAACTACATAAAGGATAATCTCCATTGATATGTGACTCCAAACCCACAAACTCACATCAGCATACACGATGATGACACGAGTGATGGGCAGAGGTGTTACCTCATGAACTGACCTCGTACGTTGAAGTGACTTTCGTGTCTGTGCAGATTGATGGCAACATGCATGAATGCTGAATGCTCAGTCACTCATAGGAGAAAACATCTCACATAGTCCACTGTGTGGGTATAGAATTGGCTTAGTTGGTCAAGACCAAATGTCTTACTGGTTAATGCGCTTGTGGTAACTTCTTATAAGTACACCATGTCTGTTCAATGATATCTTCTGTACTCGATCACCCTTATAGCTCATCTTCGCACTGGAGTGCAGAGTGAAGAATACGCTCGCCATAGGTAAATGAGTGCGGCTCTCTTAATTTTTAACGAATATTTTTATGCTGGAATGCTTGGTTTCTGCCACATGCTAGAAGAAACAACGAGTTGAGCCTCACACACTGTCTGCATCGTGAGCGAGGGCTTGAGACGGATTGACTGAACTGCCGACGAGGATGCATTCCGCATTGTGAAGCATTAACTAAGAGGTTTGAGACCACTGGAATTGGTGACTGGTGTGAAGGAGTAAAGCACACCCCCTATGGATGACGATGGGATGGGACACCGAAATAAATAAACTGATGATTGGCCTTTTAGCACCATTCGTCTATCTAACTGAGCTCACATTCTTAACACAACTTCTGACAACTTTTCTTTCAAAGTCGAACGACGCGGCTCTACCATCTGTCATTTAGAGCGTATTCTACAAGATGACTTGTCCCGACGTGATAATAGGGTCAAAAGCACAGCAGCTTACCTTCTGTGGAAATACAGGGCGAGGATATTTTATAGAGTGCACTGGGAGGTAACAACAATGGGGCCGGTTTATTGCAAGAAACAGTGCATTCATTTATGCTAGGAAACCGAAATGATCATCGACTGTTCTATGCTAGTGCAGCGAAATCCTCCTCTTTCAAGGGGTCTATGTTGCGATTCTCGGCAACTTACATCCCACCACATGATAATCCATTGAGTTAATATTAACCACCAATAATTTTGCGTGATTACAAGACTTATACTGCTGACTTCGGTGCATTAGGAATGGTGGGCGATGTACAATCATCAGTACTGAGTGATGCAACGATTGGAACAGCTAGACTGCATCAACGAAGACGCGGACGTGCGTAGAGGCATGGCCAATGCATCGCATTTACACAAGATGCCTGATGGCAGTGGATTGCAAATTTATCTGCGTTGCGAAAGCTATCTGCTGCATAGATATGTGCGTTGGACTGAGTGATTAAGTGACTCGTTTGATACGCGAAATGCATTGCAGCTAAAGACCAGTATCTAGAAAATCAAAGTATTTGCTAACTTATTACACAGCCAACATGTCTTTCGTTTGCCACAAGGACACTTTGACAGGCCAGCCATTAGACCTGCATAAAAATTGGGCAACGTCACATTATTTGACAGCATAAAATGCTTGTCGATGTGGGAGAAAATTATTGCTTAAGGATGTTTCGAATCCACTCATTCACCATCCTTTCTTGACATGATTTATGAATTGGTATCAAAAGCGACATTTACAGTGAATTGGTGGGCAGCAGTGGAACTAAGTGCTGACTCATATAGACATAGGGATTGCACTTAGTCGAAAAAAAGCAATGATCTCAAGCCAATTTTCGACCACCTTGAGTTGTTTTGCTATGTCTGCAGTAAATGAGATAACAATGCCCTCAACACTCATATAGCGCATACTAGCGTGCGAGTTGCAAGGCTCATAAAATGGTAACCTACAAGTGGCCATCATGATATCACCTTTTACGTTACATCAGGAGATGTGGCGTCAACTGAGATAAGAATCATATGCACATTTGATGTGTCAGCACACCAGTGCAGCTTCATTGCGCATAAACTAGAGCCGCACGATTTCTGCACCAGGGTGTGTACTCCTCACAATAGGTCTTGAATTTCTGCCGGGTGCATCAATACAGCTTATGCTCCCACATCGTTGCGAAATGCTGAACCTGACGCTGAAAACCGCAGTCTATGCTCCATTTAACCACAAGGCACATGAAGTGATCATGCACGTTCTAAAATAAAACTAAATTAATTTATCATCAAAGGAAGACATTGAAACACCTCAAAGCAAACATCCCACCACGAAGTAGGTTTGTGCTCAGAGTGGGTCCAGCGCCCTTATTGAATTCAACTTTGTCGTCAAGGAAGGTAGACAGAGTAAAATGTGCCTTTGCGTACAAAAGATTATGATGTCTTGCAAGTGCCTTCGAATTGAAGACCTGGATTACTGTTTGTCCGCATCTCTGGATGTTTTCTTCGGGACGTGACCCTACCATCCAGTCAAACGGACGTTTCATAAAAGTGCACCTAATCAATTTGAATTTCGCACAATCCGTTTTATGAGCTGCAGAGCCTTATAGGCCCATGATGTGGTAGCAACTCGTTGATAAACCGCGTACGGTGTATAATCGGAGCTTCAGTTAGAGAATCGGTCTTCCCTGGGAGGGTAAAATAGTTAGGAAAGCAAAACAAACAGAAATAGGTAAAGATTGGTGCAAATGAGCATGTAAAATAGTTCCATTAAGCTTATACACCATCGCCTAGTCCTAAGAACTCAAATGCGATAATCTGAGTGTGCTAGATGGTGTGGAACAATTCTAGAATGCCTTTTATCCTACGATGCTTTCCTTTATTTCACTTTAAAGAAGTTTTCAATATTGTAGCAGCACTCTAGAAAGCTCTGGAGCTGGGCATCTAGCACAATCTCTCCGGATTGGTTGGCATCACATACTAATGTGTGCTGAGTGTGTGAGTGATCAACGCAGGGTCAAGGCCAGTCAAATGTGTGAGGCTGTAAAGCGCTCTCTGTCTCCGCCGCCTCTTATTGACTACTCTGCTGCCATTCAGTCACCCACCCACGCACGCACGCACGCACTCAAGATTCACAGGCGTTTTGTAGTGCCACTAACTGTCAACCAATCCAGCAAAAGAGGCTAGATTACCTTGAATCCTTCGTGAAAACCAATCAGCTCCAATTACAGTGCTTACTATGATGCTTGTCGGAGTAAATAACTCTGCCTTTCTTTCATGGACGTCTAGCCAAATGTGGACTTTATTGCCGTCTCTTTGCTTACATGCAGGCTTGTGATTGCCTTTTAATGATGCGACTTGTCCATGTCGTTATGTTTGAAGCCACAAAGCAGTGTCGCATGGCGAAGTGAATTATCCCTGATCCACTGCAGATTCGATGCTCAGCTACTTAGCTAACAGGCTTAGAGTCAAACAATTTCGAAGTGTTATTTAAAGCATTTGACTTGCAGAATCATTAGTCATTTACCGTCAGTACGAGAGTGAGCACACTACGGTAAATTGAAAGAGCATGCCCCAAGTATGTACGAGTTTGTAAATACTGTACTCAGTCTGATTACAACTACAGGCTCTGCTGTGCATGTTGTCACACTGAACAATGCTTGCTGATGTGTCGTTGAGGCCTGAAGTCTCCACACCGCTTATCACCATCCATGCCAATCGATTTACATTACATGCCTACTTCCAGTCGTTCCATTTGATGCCTCAGTCAACATGGAACCGCGCCTATCAACTAGGTTGTCAGTCGAATTAATTAATGCCAAATCGTGGTTAACGATAATGCGTCCAAAGCAGAAGCGTGCGATGCCTTAGGAAATGGCAGTAAGTGTGGCTAAAATAAGTCTCATCAGTTCAACAGGACAGTTACACCTTTCACATAATCTGCTAGAATTCTTTTTGCATTTCCTTTGTCAGCAGGATACCATTGTGTAATGTTGAGCGGACGTATCCTGCGTCACCTCAGCTGTCGTGGTAAAGGTTGTAACAGACTCATAAAGACTAAAGTGTAACTGGAGCATTCGTAGCCATCTTCACCACCGAAGGGCGTTGATCACAGTGTTACCAGCCCTTGCTTTAAATTAGAAAGCTAGCTTGCGTTAAAAGCCACAGTAACTTATACGCATACGATAAAGATGGTTTTGGAGGCTCAGCTTATTTTACTTTCGAAGATGCGACAGCGTATAAGCATTAAAGCATAAAGATTGTTTGCCATGAACTTAATATGAATTTAAACAAGGCTTGAGCCACAAAATTTATAAGCTCATGATGTGGATGTTGAACGCCCCCTCTTTACATTATAATAAGCCAAAGTGCTATGTCAGAACATGCATCGCTGCAGCAAAGAAGTATTTGGAGGCAACAGTTATAGTCCTAAGACCATGGCTTAAAATGACCGAGTAGTTCAGCGTTCTTTTTATTTAACTTTAGAGCCCATAACGAATAGCGATACATCCATGCCTGTGTTAGCACAGTTAGATCGTCCACATGCATTTCGGTGGGTTTTGCTGGTAGAGTCCAAATTTCTACTCCTAATCCCACTAAAGAGTTACCAATCGGATCGGTTTTTTCCCAAAATCCAACACAATTTTAGGAGAGTTTCCCAAACTAATTTATCTTCAAGGTGAATATGGACTATGTGCCTTGAACAACAACTCGACTGATCGAGTAGTTCAAAGAGATTTCGGTCAGAAAAAGGTGGAAGCACATGCTTCAGCTTTAAAGAAAGTTTGCTGTACCAGTATTTCATCATAAGGGGCGGCAGCATCAGATGAGTTGCTCGATAGTTCGACTCATAACCATTAAAGTGGAAGACTAGTAACCCTATTCATTGCTCTCAGAGCAAAACCTAGACCCAAGATCATCACTGACCCTGACGACCAGCTTTGAATTGAATTGGAAACTAAGAGTCTAAAAAATGCAAGGCATTATGCAAATAGATACCTAAGCATAAAAGATCAAAATGTGGTCCTGTAAAAGTGGCAGCGCAACTTCGTGCGCTTTGGCCATGAAAGTCAGTTCGAATATTTCACTTTCGTCGTCAGAGAACATTGAAACAAATCCACATCGTTGGCTTGCAAAGGCACCAAAGTGAGTCGACTTGTGCTGTGTCAAATATCTGCAGCTCATAATGTATGTTACAACAATCACTCGAGGCTAAAAGCTACTTTCATCTTCTTGTTACACTCGCAACAACCCTTCCACTTCCCTTCTAACACCGGGCTTAGTCCCATTTTTGGCCAATGAAATCCGCCTTCACCGTGAAGATATAACCTCCCCTGCATGTCAACCGCTGCAGTGGAAAAGGTTTTAATTTTCTTCTTGCATTCGGCTTGTCCACAATGACGAGATCGCCTACATTGTCTAGGCTATCGGTTAGTTGGTGATGAAGAAGTAGCGTGTGCGAGCTATTAAACACTTCGATTCGACTCTATTGATCCTTGCAGCTGGAAAGACTTTTGCTAGAAGACTAAAAGAACATTCTTACAAGGAACACAAACAGTGAGTCTAGTGAGACACAAAGCCCATCACAACAACTCAGATGCTGGAACTCACACTTACCTGAGCGTAGTCCAATTCCACATTCTATGTGCTCTATTAAATGCTTCATAACAGACATGCAGAATCCTGTCAAAGCTAATGCCTGACTTGTCATCAACACTGAAAGGAGAATGCCGTTTGATAGTATGTCCTTTCTTTTAAGCACCTACGGCCTATCCAACTAAATTGCAGTCGTTCCCTGAATCGACAAAGGAGGCAGCGCTGGCACAGATAATGTACTAGAAATGAACAAGTAGCATTCAAATTGGCAAATTAAGCGAATCAACAAAGAGTGAGCATACATTTTGCTCGAGGAGTTTTAATCAAAAATTAATCTCCAACATGCGTATCGGCAACTAGGAAAAAATACGGAGAAATCAATGAAACATCAAAATAAAGAATAACTTGCGTGTTGAGTAGAAGATAGCAGTGATCACAAAGATGCTACACAACGCGTCACGAGTGTCAAGCACAAAGGCAGAAAATTGCCGATTCGCAAATGAATAACCACAAATACTGCAGCCCGTGTCACACAACACGGTGATGGTCAACTCGGTAAGCACAAAAATTTATCTCATTTATCACTTTCTAAAACACTAACATTGCGATCAGTAATGTGACACGAGTGCGAATTCTATTGCTGCATGAAATTGTGCAGACTAAGGCAAGGCTGTCACGACTACTTCACCCTGTCCATAAGTCGTTGTCATTGCTAACTGATAACATGAACATCAGCACTTCACGATTGGTGTGCAGAGTCCTCGATGCTCACCCAATTGAGAGTTAGTGTGCTACCTCACTATCGTGCACGCTGTTGTAATTACTTGCTTAAAAATCTTCCTATCTTACCGATGCTTGATGTCCCCTCATTTCAACACTAACTCAACACACAACTGCGTGCATGCTGAGGAAAGTGAGTGATCTTTGACAGCTAAGCTGAAGCGGTTTTTGTGAGCAGCATTGACTGATGATTGTGTGGGAGAGGATCGACCTGCTTAGTGGATTGAAGAAGGGCGTAATGTTGACCGCATTGCTCTGTGATGTAGTTTTGGTAATTCTCTTGCTCTTGTGGGAACAAATGCAGTTTAATTTGCGCACTGTACTAATGCGCTGATAACCTCCAGTGGCATCCTTACCGGACAGCTGTTGTGTGTGGAAAACAATAACAATGCAAAGGGCAGTAGTTGCACTTGTGTGAGAAATACTATGGATTCATAGTCCCATACTTAAACACTTGGGGCGTTGAAGTCGTACTATTCAGTTTTGAAATTGACCTCTGTCTAAAAATTACATCCCATAGCTCGAGATGTGCATCTCGCTAAATGGCTTTAGCCGTGGGAAATGATATGTCATGAATGTTTCCAAAGCAAAACGGACGTCTTATGAAAGCCTTGCTTCTGCTAGCACCACAAGTGTTTCGATTGCATTCATTGATAATTTGCAGTTTGGTACGCAACGCTAGCCCACCTGCTGCGTTTATCTAGGTTCTCCTACTGTTCTCCGCATTCTCAATCACTTCTCTGTAAATCAGGTGCCTGTGTGTGTGTGCGTGTGTATGTGATAGGATTGGAATGGGCCTTTTCAATCTCCGACTACTGTTGTAATGGCAGGATCCTTACATGTGAACCATGGCTGGCTGTAGAAATACGCAATGAAGTCTTCGTGTTTAAGAACAGCAAGTAGCTGAAGCTCAGTAGCTTACAATAACCAACACTGTGGGACGTAAAGAAAATAAAGAATTAAATATGCATTGAAGTGAGCAAGGTCACGTGTTGGTCGCCTCTCCTCTACTTATAAAACAATCGTTGAACATCGCAGTGAAATTGTCATTTCACATCCTCAACGCATTTTCGGTTTCTGACTGCTGAACTTGGTGAACAACCGACCATCCCACAACCGCGAGCATTTCAAATTGTACAATTTCTGCAAGAATATAGAGATTATACACATCATTCCCTCTTCCTCCTTCTCCTCCTGCTGAGAAGTACAGCAACATTTCGCTCATGAATTCACTATAGCATACGCCTTCGGTCTAGAATGATGCAGAAGTAGCAGAGCTCATGGTTTGTATCGACATGGGCAAACCATAATATTTCACACATTCTGAGGATTCCTGTACATCTGCCGGCTTCCTCAGCAAACTTATAGCCTGCGCTTCGTCTCACACCATCGTGCGCGATGGTGATCATTTTGTTATCCTTAGTTGAGGCACTGACTCCACCTACATTTTCGCACTAAAATGTTGCAGATCAAATAGCAGAGTTTGAGGATACCACCCACCAAAGCTGTTTGGTTTCAATTACGTGAAATAAAAGTCAGCGCCTCAAAGTACCAAATCAGAAAGACAACATAGAGTTCATCACAAAGTAGATGTCGAGGTGCACTGGCAGGCCAAAGGCCAAGAGGAGTGCTACTAAGGGAGGACGATGTTGGGTGGAATGCCAGAAGAATGGGTGGGTTCACTCATTCCACTCAATATGATATGGCTGCGATTTGATGCAATGCTGCATGAAGTGATAAGAATCGAGAGAAAAAACTGTATAAAATACAAGTAGGGTGCAACTATTAAATTCTGAAAAATAGTAGCTATCTACGTTAGGTTCGATCAAATGTGAGCAGACTACGCTGAATCGTTACCGGCGATGAAGTAGTGTACTTCGGTCTTCAATGTAGCATTGTCAAATGTCGATAAAGTACTTTGATCTTGAAGGGGATCAGAATGAAAAGAGTAGATTTAAGTCGAAGGAAAATTGATCGACGGACATGAGCTGCTCACCCATCTAGTTGGCAACTTGAAAGACCAGATATCTCCAGTAGGAAACCAAGCCAACCTGTCAGTTGGTGTGCAATCCCAGATAAACCTTTTGTTCAACATTCAACAAGTTGTCCCTCTCATAGCCGCAACTGGGAACGTTCGATGAACCGCCTTTCGGTCAATCTTGCCCTCCTGATTAGCAGATTATTGCGTTACGTAGACCTTGAATACACTGCTGTCACCCTAAGTGCAAGATCAATCGCTCAATTGTAGGCACAGTCTCCATTGTCAGGTCGGTTGGCGCACTCACGTACATGGCGTTGGTGCTGACTGCCGCACGTTAATCTGCAAAAGGTGATTGTTGGCTTGACCTTTTGGAGAAACGATCCTCGTCCAGATCCCAAGGGTTAGCTGTTGCGAGTGACGCTTTCTAAAAGGGTTCCATAACCCATATTTCATTCACCCCCACCATTTTGAGTGACTGAATATTGTGCTGGCCAGCCATTTCGGGTCCAAGGCCAATCAGCCACCAGTAGATACGCGGGACTGAGTCGACCGGGTGACTCGATCCCAGCCACCATTGTCCTGCCGTCAGGCCCACCTACACACCAATCCACCCATTCACTCATCTGCACAAGCACACTTACTGCGTGTTTTCACTAGATAAGGCCATCTGCTCACGGTGTTCGGCGTTTGTCAACTCAGTCGGCAAGAGATGGAAGGGGCGCTGGTCACTCGTGCACGTAAGCCCTCCTAGTCGCAGCATGCAAAATGTGCATAGTAAAGAAGATGATGCTACACGAATTTCAATGCTCTTCAATTACAACATAATTGGTGTCGACCTTCTTTTCCATTCAACCTGAACTTACTGTCCATTTCTCGTGCAATTAGGCCATTAATTTAATAGCGAAGCGCTCCGAGTGTCCTCCTCCCGTCATCTATAAATTGCTGCTTCCAGTGATCATATGAAGGAAGTATGTGAATGCCACCTACACTGCTCTAGAAGTCATTTTAATATGGTATCCACTCTAAGAAAACGAGCATTGTTTATTGCTTCAGGTCGACACACGGGCCTACTGATAGTGACCCAAGTTCGCGCATAATGCGATAGAACATTCAGAACTGGCACACAATGTTTCAATTCAGCATGTCGCTCAGACTAAGTGATTGCGCCTGTGTCGAAGGGCATGCCAATGCAAGTGCTGGTGCTTCATCACTTCTGCTATGCTCTCATGCCAATGCCGAGCGTTGCTATTTTAAGCTTTGCCATTTAGGTGAATTCTCGACGTAACGAGGTGATACATTTATGTGCATGCAATTCCCGAGTCCTATTTTCGAATCATAGTGCCCGCTCTTCTGCAATGAGGACATTCACATTTTCAATTCTAACCCACATGGAAGAGGCTGTTTTCCCATTGCTAATCCACTCGTGACTGCCCTAATCTTCGGTAATGGTCATCAGGAATGCGCCCTCAAACCGAACAAGAATTGTGCACTGCAAACCCGTAAACAAACGAAATTCGAGTTGAATGATAGCATTGGATTCGGTATCGGAACGCCTTTGGACTGCGCGGCTAGCATCTTTACTACTTCATCACTTCTCTTTCTTTTACGGAGGCTACGCAGGTTTACAAAGCCACCACCAACAAAAGTGAGCCCTTAGTCTTTTTTTTCCTGCTTTTGCGTTCACTCACACGTTTTGAACGTGGAAGCCATCATCTTTGTGCACTTAACTGCCCACTTGTCTGGTTGTGTGGTAAATGCCACCCACGTCGCTGGAGCAAATGGCTCGTCGGGTTACAACAATTGACCAACCAAGACACGACACGTGAGTCTACTCCCTCCCTAACTAACTCTCCCACCTACTAGCTTGAATTCCTGTCTACTAGGGCATATTTGCTGCGAAGATTCGGAAGTTGCCATTTCATTTGCATGAAATATGTCTCTCTGTGTGTGTGTGTATGTTTGTCATGCTTGTGTCCAATCGGGACGCATATAATTTGAAGCAGTCACACAACATCACTCCTCTTTACTTCATACATCAAGAAAAATTGGGAAGTAATTTGCAGAGGAAAACACTTTGGGACAAGTATTTATTGACGAGAGACAGTGGTTGTGCTAATTGAAGTCACAAATTGAAAATGAGCGAAAGTTCACACAGAACATACTACCACGCAAGTGAACACGGTTGCAACAACTGGAGCAGCCAAGCCAAACATGGCGAGTGCAGGGAACGAGGCAGACTGTGTTGGCCAAATAGCTCACTCTTCACCATCTATCCTACAAAAGCAAGTTTTGTTATGATAACTTGGAAAACAAAGGCGTCACTTAGCTGTAGGCTGTGCATCATGTGGTTCTTTGCCTGCCTTACTGGTTGCATCTGTTTGACTGTCTGAAGTCGAGCTGATACTTATGCTTAACATGAACAAATGACAGTTTGCCACTCCGATTTTATTGTCACAATGGTTTTGTTCTGTTCTGTTCTATTCAACTCCAAGTCTGAATTAGCTCAGTCAATTTGAAGTCACAGCGTGATGTTTGAGGAGAGACGAAGAGTAGACTGACCTCATGGCAAAAGAGGAGTGGTTGCTGCCGTGACTCATGGCATCCTGACTATCCAGTCGGCCGACCAGATAATCGGCTGATCATCTGACTCCTGCCTCGCCAGTCAAGCTGTTGCCGCATGGAAGTCCAACTTTCCGCAGGTTGGCTAAAACGATTAAACTTATGAAAATTTGTTTGATGAAATCAGGAGAGGGAAAGAGTACAGTTTCGTGTCGATCGTAGTAATTTATTTCCGCCTTTTAGCTTTGCTACTCACTTAAAGATGGCAGCATGATACACAGCTCACACGCGAATGCAACACGAAATCAGGCAGCAAAATACAAAACTTGCGAGTGCGTAGGCAAGTTGTTATCCTTCCGTAAGAGGTGGTGATAAAAAAAAACATAAATATGATAAGATGCATAAGAATATTACTCAGAATTGCCCAAGATTAGTAAAAGATATCCACAAAATCGAAAACACGTGCTATAATCTTAAAAAAATAAACAAGTGACACAGCTGAAATTGACTTCTAGCTTTGTTAAGAAGAGCAAGCAGTGGTTTCATGCTACACACGCTAATTACACTGAAGCCTTGTCTGTCGAAGTTTAACACTGCAGTAAATAAGTAGTATCATGATTGGTTCGGTTGAATTAGAAGCTAAGCAGACGAATCCAATTTCCCATTGCAAAATAAATTGATGCACACATACTCTGAACAACTCAGATAATAATAAAATCAGACATGCCTTTTTCTGGTGGTATAAACTACTCCAAAATTCCCCATTTACCAAACACTTGTCAGCTCCAGTCGACAATGCGTCAAACGGTTGTGTTGGACACGTGGACTGCCTGAAGTAAACATGTTTAGCGAGGCATTTTTGGTTAGCTGTTTAGTTTTGCACCTATAAATCGCCACTCTTAATGGTGTGTGCAAAAATCCAACAGCTTATAGCTCCACAACTGTAAACCTTGTCCCTCTTTAGTGAGAATTATGTTTTCCTTCTGCCATCGTGTAAATAACACGTTGGCAAAAATACGACCAGTGGTCTAATCATGATCTAAAACAGAAGAGCTGAGAAGGGGCGGTGATGAGGAAGGAAGGAAGGACCGTAATAATCACCACCGAGGCTTCCCTCTAGCATTCAGATATTGACTTTGATTGTAGCTTTTCACGTCTCATTTGTAAAAAAAGGCGACGCTAATTTCTTTAAATGGAGACTTGTGTCTTGCTCTATTGCAAAATAAATCTAACAGAATATCACACGAAAAATAATAAAAAAGCAAGGTGCTTATTTAAATGGGTGGCTGATTGGATCAGATTTTTTCGAAATGGCTATTTTTCACTGCTCTTAGGCGAATTTTAACGAAGTTTGATGATTAGCTGCGCAATCTCCAGTCAACTTTATCTATTCTATTTCCTCAAAAGCATTTGTTATGGAAGTGCTTGCAGTGCAATGCAACAACCTCGTCAAAATTTGCAGTTTAAGACGGGTGGAGTGGCAAAGTCATGTAGTGCACTCAAATGAGAGGCAACTCAGCTCCTCCGTTTTGAACTACTTTGCACACACATGACTTGATTTGCTCGAAAAGAGGTCGAGCTAGGCATTCCGCACTGTATGCATTGTGACAGGCAATTTATGGAAGAGATTTTCACGATATGTGCAGCTATTGTGCAATGTCTAATTCCATGGAAGTGTGCACCTCTCCTGTGGCACCCACCTACGCCTTCTCACTACCTATCGGCATTTCTGCGTAAGTCCGTTAGCTGAAGCATGTATCAATGGATAATTTGGAAGATTTTAACATCACCCGATCTCTAGCATGTGACGGCGGCGTTTGAGCATAGCAGCACGCTTAGTGATTATACGGCGGATCACATACCAATGTCCCTCATTGCGACATCACCTTACCACTTCTCATGCCTTGAATTCTCAGTTGAGGCTTAGCTCCTAATAAAATCTTTCCACAGCAGAGGATTTCTGGCAAGTGAATGGTTCATTGACTTTACTTACACCTTCCTGCTCTCATTTTACGCACTGGCTTGTGAGGCAGGCAATACATCATCTCATTCAAGTGAACTAAATAAAATTAGGCAATCAATTCATGATGGCTAGCTCTCTCACACAGGTAGAAATGCTAGCATTTCGCTTACTTCCACCATCCGAATTGGGGTTCCGCACAGAGCTCAGTCTGTATTTCGTTATTTTAATGCATCTTAGTAGGTTATTCGAGGCACCACAGCAAGCTACTAACTAACCACATAGCAAATCAGATAACCTGTTTCATACGCGTCTTTGCCTGGATTTCTTCTTAGATTATTTTGTTGACAAATGATAAGAAACGTCCGGACGAGATTGGCAATGCTGCCTACCCTCAGCTTTGAAGGAGAGTAAGCCTTATTGCACAGTTTATTTTCTGAATAATTCGTCCCATTTAGGCCCTCTGGTAAGACTTCCCAAAATCGCACGCTTATGTAGTTAAGCGGATGAAGCGAACCAACAGTCGTGCAATCACCGGCAAAACCAACGATTGTAAGAGTTTGCATTTACCGGTAGGGTGAAGCAAAACCTCATCCATGTACGCGTATTGAATCAGTCAGCAACTGAGTCCGACAAGTCACTGCAAGGTGCTCAAAATGAAGAACCAGTTTTCAGTTGACTTAATTTTCTTGAAAAAACAGCATCATGCGCTATCTGATACATCCAGTCTTCGAAAAGGGGTCAGTGTGTAATGAGCTCTTATAGATTTGTTAGGAAGTGAAGCAGACATTGACGAGGACCTCGGGGCCAAATATTATCAAAATACTATGATTATGCGATTGTTCTTAACCACTCAAACCATTGACTCATGCGATGTTTAGTTAAAGAATCTACCGATAGTTAGAGTCCATATAAATTTTCCCCCAGTAATGCCAATTACTGTGACTGTTTTAATTCCCAACTTGTATAATCACAACCTATTTGTTGATTTTGTGACCAATGCTAGTGATCCTCTTTCATTTTATCGTTTAATGAAAACGTATTTGCCTTCGAGCACTCGCACCACTATCAGGTTATTTATATTCTAATTTACTGCGCAAATCTGCAGAGAAAGGCAAGTGCAATCGTAGACTTATCTGTTTTAACTCTTTATTGGGCACGATGATGTATAGAAGCAGCTGATTTGTCCATGATGTAGATCATGGGGCGTTGCCAAAAGCTATGTAGACGCATCAGCTTGACCGATCAGATGCTTCACTTTCGCATTGATCGCTTTTAGACATTTATCTCACAGAGAGGGCTCAGTGATTCTCCTGTTAGCCAATAGGCAGTCAGAGTGTGGACAGTGGACATACCAAAGAAATGCACAACGGTCGAAGCCATCCATGCAGATCCAGCTCTGCTAAGACCGTTCAGCACCTCGGATTACCATTATTTTTAAGGATTGCATTCATCCTAGAATCAGTAATGTACAATAAAGTCAGCCGGTTCTGACTAAAATTGTATCGTTAATTCAGAGAAACGAATAAGAGAATGAGCGTTTCTTTTGTATCTTTGTTGAACATTAATATCCTAGGTGTTTCCAAGTCTATTTGTCAATAAAAGCTCTAGTATTCTACACGCATCCAAAAAGTAATAACCCAAAACTTTTCGACAAATTGCTTACATGGTGACTAATTTTGATACATTCTCCTATTTAATGCTAACCACCGAGGCAGATATAGAGACGAGCGAGGAACATCACAGCAAGTATCTCCTCCTACTCATAGGCAATCAGTGGAGGTGAAACCCAAAAATTACTGGTATATCGGTATGATAACTCAAACCATAGTAGTTAAGGGTTATTAGACGTCGACTTTGGTGACTTCAGTAAAGGTAGCCCACCCCTGTTTTCGCCACTGCATATTTTTGAGAATGATGGATATGAGAATTTTGTAGAATCCGAGGCGAATAGAGGGGTGAGATCCACCCTGATCGTCTTTATATGCTTAAAGGAAAGTAGGTGGATTCATTGTTTCAATAAGCGGTTAGGAATGCCTTATTTTCATTGATGCCATGTTTTATGTCAATCACTAAGTCTGTTGAGGCTGACTGAAGTGGTGCTATGATTAGTCGATGTGCCACAGTTTCTAATACAGAGCGAAGGTTGAGATCCCATTGTATGCACCCCAATGACTTCAAGAGATTAGGGCAAATCACTATAGAATGCTTAGGTAAATGCCAATTATTGTCATTGTGCAGTCTTTTGCATCTTCATCAATAGACGACGTTTATCTCGAACGATTTGGAACGAACCAACAAGCTTAAATCAAGGTAAAGATATTTCACTTCCTCCCATGAGGCGCTGATTTGCCAATCACCAAATCACTATACCGTAATCTGTCTATGCTGGTACATCTTGATAATGGTGAACTGTAGTAGTCATGACACGTTCTCATTTGTTTGTCTTCTTTTCCCACTTTCATTCGTTTTTTAGCTTAGATTTTGTCCTACTGCATTCATCCAAACCGCATGCCACATGCAATGACATGCTTAGTTTTTCATTTTAGGGGCAAAGTACCTAACACTGCACAATAGTAAAAGTTGAAATAATGGCAATGGTAGGCAATGCGAGATTGTGGAGTTGTGTGGAGAAGCGTCTCCGTATGGGATGTGCAATGTGGATGTCAGCATGGACGATAGCGGTGTGTTTGATGACATAGTGGCAAGTGTGACGTTTGTGTTGTTAGGTCCAAGCAGCGTGCAAGAAGGGCATGGTCGCAAGCTAAGCAGACTACAGATGTGACAGCCTAACCGAGGGGAGCACCGAGGTTTGGTGATAGGTGGGGCCATCTAATTACCTCGTTGTTGCACCCTCGCTACCGAGTGGGTGGCTCGCCACTAGTGTGTGAATTACACACATAATGCCTTTTTCCCCACCATTATTTCTCTTTTCTTCCTCCTCGGAGTTAGGGAGAGGAGAAGCTGAAGGGCGCTGCAGTGCGCATGTACGAACAAGCGAATATGTTCTCTTACGAATGGAAGCGCTATGGGTCAGAATTCATTTGTGACAACTGCAGCTCACTTTGTTTTTACACGTATGGGAATGCATTTGCTTTGGAAGGGTCAGCGTTAATTATTGCTGGTGGCACAGATAATGGATGGTGCATCTGCGGGGAAGTAAGTAAGTTCTCCACTGTTGGGTGTGTGGGCATGAATTGTTTGAGAATCGACCTACTACTGCCATTACTGCTTAGCCTTGAGAACGGATTAAAAAGGATGGACGGGGTTCGGCGTGGAGAGGGGGATGTTTGGTAGAAGGCAAGGTGATCCTCCCTCCTCTTCCCAACTAACCACTTTGTGCATTGGCATGTACGCCAAGTAGGCGGGATGGAGGGAGGGCTGTGGTATGCTGCTTGAGTAAACTTGCAGTAAGTCCTCGTGTTGGTGTTTCAGCATGCGATGCTGTGGTGAAACAGAGACGAGATGGCTAGTAGCGGCATCACCAATGAGCGGATAACTGCTCAAGTGGGAGCAGCTGGTGTCAGCTGGTGCTGCCGATTACTTGAGTTGGAGTGGAAGAGAAGTTTGGACACTCCTGCGAGCACGCTCCCCTAAAACTTTGAAGGTATTGTCCATACTGTATTTGCCAACTGGCTCTTCAGCACCGGCAAAGGGGTTAACCTACCGATATGCACACAAACATCCAACATTTGAGGCGCTATTGTTTTGCGGAGGTAAAGGCACAGTTATTGAAAAGATGCCATCGAGCTGATCTCTACATATGCCTTTCTCTAGCAGACCTCTGCCTATGAATCCGTAAATCCTTCAATGCCTGCTCAGTAGTTGTAGTCGCGGGCATCGTTCCTCGTATAGGCATCACTGGATTAGATCGCTTTATGGCTTCCAATTTGGTTTAAATTAATTTTGCAGGCAAATTTTTGGAAGAGAGGGGAGTGGCATTGGGTTGGTAACTTCGATCATTCATGAGGTCAGGGTATCAGGAGGTATTCATAATTTGGTCTGAAAATGTTTTCTTAGACGTAGCATTGTCGGTGTAATGACCTTTTTCTCTAGCAAAATTGGGCTTCCCCATCACCCAAGCATGAGTACTCTCCTCCAGTTGTGCAGACGCAGTGATGTCCTTTGGGAAGGGTTATGCTATTGCCCTTACTCCTCGTTGAATCAAGTGGATAGTGGGTGCATTTGTTCAAACTGCAGAAAAAGAGTATAATTTGCGTTGAATAGACGAGTTGCGTGAGACCGCAGCCTTGAAAATCTGCGGCGATTGCGTTAAAAGCTAAAGGAAGTTTTTCATGAAAATGCCTTTACAGTGTGTGCGTATGCGATGGTAGGATGAAGGCACGCTTAAGTTTACGGGAGCATATTGAAAGGGAAGGAGAGGTAAAAATGCCTGAATGTGGCATTGCTGCACTTCAACGCTGCTAGGCAGTTATTGTGTGTGACAAAATGGACAAACGGGATGGAATTGGAGGTGTAGGCCTTTTTAGAAGTGAAAAAAGAGGAGGAGGTCGGGTTGAGTGCCTTCGAAAAGGTGGTTATCACCGGGTGAATTGCAAGTCACGTACTATGCCGAGACGAAACTGGCTACAATACGGCCACCCAAGTGACTGCGAGCAATATCGAGAAGAAAGCAAACATAAGCAAGGATAATTGCAAGTGGAGGAGGCAATGAAATTTTTGTGTTTGGTGAGTCATCGGCGAATATCAAACTGTAGACAAGTTGATTGCGAGCATCTAGCAGCAGTGTATCCAAAATAAAGAAAATTAGCGGTGTTGAGAAAAAGAAGACAAAACGAGCTGGAAAATAGCGAACTAATGTGTGTCACATATGTGACTGGAAGATGAATTGAGGAATAAGACTTGATGAATCGAGGGTATTATTGAACTAGAAGAATCCAAAATCTGTTTGGCAGTTGTTTGATACTTATCAAAATGTAATGGCTAAAAGAGGGGGGATTGGGGACTGGTAGGCGGTAGTGGTGTCAGTCACAAGGATGTATTTAGAGGGAAGAAGCAGTAGTATACGTACAGCTGCGTGAATGTATGTATGATGCAAAAATAACAGGTAGTTGTGAGGTTTTAAGGGAAAAAAGTTAATTGGTATTGTATGTGTAAGTCGCATGTGTGTGGCGGTAGAAAAAGATGCGAAAACTGTGAGGTGAAATAACATTATCATCAGAGATAAGTAATTAGTTATAGGAATAAGTATCATAATTTGTTTAACAATTTAACCTCTGTAAAAGAAAGTTGAAGGAAAGCGCATAAAATGAATGAATGCATATGCGAATGGATGGATAAGTGACTAAAACGTGCACTTAGTAGGTGCATGCAGGCGAGTGGATGGGTGAGAGGAAGTCAGAGGAATGGCGAAGGTACAGGGAAGTCAACTACCACGGAGACTACCATTTGGGGGTGTGAAAGAACGTGGAAAATAACAAGTATGGCATGGAAGAAAGAAAAGGAGAATTTAGGAAATAATAGTAAAAGTTTGTGCAAGGAGAGTGTATTGAAGGGGGAGAATGTGGAAAAAGGCAAATAGTAGGGGATAATAGGAGATAGGTGGTTAAGACCTACTCCGTTGTTGGTGAGCGCCTTTCGATCCACATCATCAAACGGGAACTGTTCTTGCTAAACAATTGGTATATGAAAAAAGATGCAACAAATAAATGAGAAACAGCGACGCTTGTAATGATTGTATGGATGGAAGAAAGAATTGGATGGAAGGAAGGCGAGCACTTGGCTGTCAATGTAGGCGGGCTAGGGGCGGGGCTGGAAGGGAGGGAGGGAGGAGAATGGAGTGGAGAATGCCGGGTAGAATGGAGAGGATGGGGCGGTGATGAATTTGCATATGGGCGCATGTACGCATGAGTCTAGAAATAACAGTAATATTGGTAAGGTTTTGAAAGGCAAATGGTGAATCGGTAAAGCGAGTGTGTTGCACATGTAAAACAGTGAGATAAAATGGAAGAATTTTGAAGTAAAACATCATTGTTTAAATATATGTTTGTTGATTTTGAAGAAGTAAAGAAGTAAATAGGAGTTCAAAATGTTGCTTAAATAATGATTGAATGAAAGAAGGAAGGAAAGAAAATAATCAACTATCAATTGCCAAGACGAGAAGGAACGCTGTAGGTATAATGATAATTACAACAATAGAGTTAAGGGAAGGGTAAGGAAAGTGTGAATGAATGTAACTTATGTGCAACGGTAGGAAAGCTGAAATGAGAAGTTATACGTAACGAAGCCATGGGAGTCGTGCAAACGGGAAGCACTGAGGCCCTTTATGATTGGGTGGTGGGGCACAGAAATAGTGGTGAGAGAGAAGGAGGAAGGAGAATGAGTCTAGTTTTACTTTTAAATGGAAAGGTCTCTTTAAATGCTAGTACTTTATAAATAGAAATGAGCATATAAAAAGAAAAACGAGATACCTGCAATGAACGCAGAAATGAAGGACAGAAATAAAGAAGGCGAGAATGCATGAATGGGATGGGAGTAAAATTAGTTATTATCACTGGGGAAGCATTTGTTGCGAAGAAGATTGGAGGAAAAGAAAAAAGGAGGAGAGGAGGGAAAGAATGTTGCACGAGTAATGGGGTCGGGAGGGAGGTGAGGAGGAAAAGAAGGAACGGGAAGTGTGAGAGAGAGAAAAAAGGCACGAGAAATAGTTGATAAACTAAAGTTGATTACGTACCTAAGCAGCCGTAAAGACAATATTTGGTTTTGAAGCTCACTTTAACCACCTGTGCTGTGAAAAGGCAGTTGACAACGAAAAGGATGTAACGTTTGATCAAAGTGTAGACAGTGCCGATAAGGAGTACTGTGGGAGCTTTAAGGCTCGGTGCAGAGATCATTAAATGCCAAAGACGAGGTGCACCTCTTGCTCTCAAGCTCCCCCTTAAAGGTAGCTGATTATGGACACAAGGTCGAGCAGACGAAATGCCTCTAGGCTTCATTGCTGATGTGGTGATAACACGTTCATTCTCTCATGCTTATTTGAATGTGTCTTCAGCCACCCAAGTTCATTGATCTTCAAAAATCCTTCCGTTGTTGTAATGACGTCGGCAGATGTGGAAGGATATGCCCAAAGCTCGCAGGAAGAGTGATGAAAAACACAAAACCTAAGCGAGCGGAATGTGTATGCACCATGCTTGCATTCAGCGAATAGTGGGGCCAGGTCTGCCGGTATGGCCTGGAGGCTATCCGGATCGGCCAGAGCAATAAGGCCACCCATGTAATCGAAGCCGAAATCGGCAGCCAAATTAACAAATACAAACAAACAAACAAACAAACAATACATAGCCCCTTCCTCTTTTTAGCGTCGTCTCTGACCCTTCCTCTAGTGAACCTCCTGCGCCGGCCATCGCAGTGTAATCAGTGCTGGGAGGAACACCCACGAGCCAATTGTGTCAGCCAGCATAATTCGATGCAACTGAGGCGGTACTTAACCACGCCCTTGGTTCCTCTTGGCAAATGAGCTGGGTCTAGAGAGTCGTCCGGCTTGGGAACTGAACTCAGAGTGGAGGACTCTGCCGGTCATCAGCGTGTTTATAGAGAGACGCCGAAGCATCGGTCCCCTTAAGCAGATTTGGTAGAGAAATCTTTGAAACCAAACTTCTTCAGATTATTTGCAGCTGGTTTTGCTGTCATTGTTAATAGCTTTCTTCCAGATCACTGAATGGGATACATGCTGAAAATAGATGCCATCCTCAGCCCTTCTGTTATAAGATGCCAGAGATTCTCCCATCCGTAGCACACGTTTAACGGAACGACAAAATCTTGCTGATAACAAAAAAAGATCTCGCATATAGTTATTGTTGGCCTGTGGTGATTCAATTCGCTTAGATGAGGCGGCAACTTCATAACAGTCCATTTTGGTCTATTTCGCGGACCGCATATGATCTTCCCACCGAAACTTCTGCAGTGCTGTAAACTTTCTGTGCTCGTCAAAATATATTACAGGATCTGCTATGCAAATTGTGTTGCAAACAATGTTTTGGCGATGGTTTACTCCACGAAGTGTAATTTCCCGTTGATCCCGTCATAGATATTGTCACGGTTTCCCTTACACCGAAATTTTCTTTTAATAATAAACAAAATCATTGTTTGCATCCTCATTGAGATTCTAACTGTTCTAATGCAGTACAGAAGTACACCTCTGTGCATGAACGACTACGTTCATTTGAAGAACACTTAAGCCACATGGGCACAGTGAAGCCGTGGCTTTTTGCGCCCTGATGGGCTCAAACACAGCACCCTAAGTAAACTCCATCCTATGTTGCTAACATTGCTTCTTCTTCTATTTAAATAACTTTTCTTTTCCTCATTGCTTTTCCGCCTCTCTTTTCGCTAAATATGCGCATATTTCTGCCTAATGTATTGTTCTTGTCTTTCGTTCACAATTGTTTTTCATTATTTGCTAGTTTCAATTTGTTATGATGCTTTAGTTTATTTATAATCTCTGCGCAAGCATCCGCAGTTTTTCTTTCATTCATGGATAAAGCCGTAAATTGCTTGAACCCGTTTTATTATATTTTATTGTCTTTTGTGGTTTCGTTTAATGATGATCATTCTAATATGTGAGTAAACTATATCACCATTCAATCGAATCTGATGTCCAGCACATGTGAAATGTTGCTGACGGAAAATAGATTCGGCGTTAACTAAGATGGCAGGTGATCGTTGACAAGCCATTTTAGGCGTGTAGGATTAAGAATGCAATGTTGTGCGTGGTTAATACGGTGTTCAAAGTTTTCCGCCTGACTACTTATCAATTTATAAGTTGCCACACGGTCAGGTAGATGTACAGGCGGAAGCCAATGAAGGAGTGAGTAGTGCCGGAGATGGATGCACGCAAAGGAAAGTAAAGTTATTCAAGTTCCAGAATCCAAAACAAACACAATCACAGCTCCCATGGGCGCAGCCTGCAGTCTCTGCAACAGGCACACAAGTTCACATTTTTCCTTTCCTCTACCCACATGACTCGGAGAATATGCAATAGGGCATAAATGCTAAGTTCAACTACGTACTCGAAAGTCGAGACACGCACTCATTTGTGTAGAGGGACGAAAGGTACACAAAATCTCGCAGTACACAAAACATGACTCAAGGGGAGTGGGGACAGTAAATCGGCTCTCCATTTCCCCTTGTCCGTTATTTGGCAATGGTTGTGGCTGGAGTGCACAGTTGCATTGTTATTAACTGTAAATGGACATTAGAAAAGAAAAAAGATAAAAAGAAATCGGCTCTGAAAATCATGCTAATAAGTTTGATGTGTGGATGAATATATATGTGAGAAATAACTCTTGCACAGGACCATCAACACCTACGCAGAGCCACACATCTGACTGCGCTGACGGTGACATGAACAACTATGAGTCAAAATGGCTGCCATATCTACAGAAGGAGAGGAATTCATGTCTGAGTTCTTCCTGCTACTGGTGTTGGGAGATGTGGTGTCAGATGCAGCTGTTGTGTGACGTATGAGAAGAAGAGACCAAGGTGGGGTCCTCACCACATTGGAGATCCAAACGTTTGTCTGGAACAAAGTGCTGTCAAAAGCGATTAATCAAACGGCTTAATAGAAAGAAAAGAGTGAGAAGGAAGACGATGTGAGCTGAAGAAAATTCACCGAATCAAGGCTAAACAGCGAGCTAAGACAGTCTTGAGCGTGACAAATCAGGCTAAGAGCCCTCGAGTGATTCGTACGACTCCACCTCACCTTCTGTCTCTGTAGACATAGTACGGCTATATTCTAAACTGGTGTCAAGTTCGTACACCTTTACCCCGATGTTCGTCAACAACAGACTCACTCCATTGATGCTAGAAGCAAAAATACTTTAGCAAATCTGCTGACTACACGAGTGTTGGTGTCCGAGGGAAGCTCATGTAATAAGAGGTGGAAGTATGCATCACGTAGGACTTGCTTATTGATTTGTAGAATGCATACATGGCCAAGTGGCAGACACATTCACTTACTCCACGGAGCTGGACTTCGATATAGGTAACTCTATTCCTAGCCGCATATGAATTAACAGGAACGGTGTAACACGTGCTTGCGTACGCCTGTGGTAGGTAAGTGGGTGGTGAAGATTGCCCAGGACGATGGGTGAAATCGTAGCCCCATAGTGAGTGTTGATGCACCTGAAGTATGGCTGCGCATGATCACAATTGCAGTAGAGTGAACAAGAGACATATTTTTAGAATGTCGTAAGTAAATGGTTACGAGAGTAGAGCCTCTGTGCAATCTGCAATGAGTAGTTTCTTGGGATAAAAGCATCCCCTACAGGCATCATTGGCTGTAGCACGTGTTCCAACAAAGTGATACTCTGAATCGTCTCAGGAATAATTTCCTTTCAACTCTGAAGAGATTATTTTGTCTGCCCTAATAAACATATTCTTGTGACCTCGGAGGGCCCATCTCTTGGTATAATGTTAAGTACGTTCTACCGCATCACTCCCTACTCAGCTTATCCTGATTAGCTGTAATTATTCAAAACCGTGCTTAAGTGCTCTAACCCACACTACATGGCCAAGATCAATCGGGGTGACAAGTGCGCGAGATTGACTCACCCACTTTCTTTGTCACGCGTCATCAACCGTCTTCCTATCGTGCAAACACCTGCATCCTACCCTCCTTGCCAGTAAGTAGCCGCCACCTCGGTCACTCTCGATCTCTTTGGCGATAACTTCGCAACAGCTCCATTCCAGCATATCAGGCCACTTGTTTACTAGATTCGATATGCAGCACCTGATGCACCATGGTTTCCAATTTGTTACAGCAGTCAGTGGAGAGGTATTGAAGAACTCAGGGCTCTGAAGAGATTTCGCGAGGTGATCCATCTTTCTTAGCTCAATTTCATCGCCTTTATAATGACTGCTGCAGGCAGTATTTGATGGGTTGAAATAGTCTACAAGGTGACTTCTGAACCATCTCTGTAGAATCGCAAAGGATCCGCCAAATAAATTATGCAGTCGTAGAAGTCACACGCATGTCCATTTCTTCTTGAATAATGTACTGCTCTATCGTCAACAGGGTTAGCAGCATAGGTATAACCATGTTCATGAGTGCAATGAATGCGCAATGAAAACTTTTTTCCCGAAGCTAGCATTGGAGGACCTAAATCTCATCGCCCTTAAAGGTACTGATTTTCGAATCTCAACATCGCTTCCCTATTGTAACTCGGTAAAATGCAAAAGCATTTTTTGTTTGTTCGCGGCTTTTCACAAGACTGGATACGAAGTGTCGGTAAGGGCCATAAATTCCGTTTAAATATCATACAGCTTCAAAGGTATTGTGAAATGGTGTAGGTGGGGGCTGAGAAAAGAGCAATTGGCATAACCACTTTTCCAGCCAAGCTCGCGTACTAATGTGCTTGCATAGGACAGCATGGGATCGCGGTGTTGATAGAATCCACCTCCAACCTAGGATTACCACGCTGAGGCTCACCAACTCTCAGGTGTTGAGAAATTGACACGTTTTTAATGGCAGATCAGGAGAAGGATCAATAATATTACTCTAGGAGCTGTGTTACGCCTGAATCCTAATGAAAGTCTGCAATCGCGAATGACAAAATTGGGTAAGTGAAATCGAAATAACTAAATAGATGGTCAGGGACAAATATAAAGTAATAGGGATGGATGAGTAAAACACCATTGGAACAGATGCTACAACAGATGCTACCGTGGGTGCATTGTGTGGCAGCGATGTCAAGGTTTAAATAATCCACGCCGTCGTTGGAGAAGAATCAGCTCCTTCCCCCGTCACAGAAGTAGAAGCTAAGTGCGCTTTTTGCATTTAACTCATGCATCTTGTCCTCTCGAAAGGTCGTTCGTGCCTGTCTGACCTCATAGCAATGTAGTTTACAAAGCGGCTGAATCGGTTTGCCTTATTCTTAATATTAACATTAAATTAATACAAGTCGGAAGGTTAGAAGTTGGTGCATCAAAATTAATCCATTTATCTGCCTAATTATCCGAAAAAAGTGATTTTGATGTTCTCTTTCTTTTGACTGCATTAATTTATGGGGCAGACCAAGAATTGATCATTTGCTCAACCGCTCATGGCAAGAATTGCATATAATGGGGATTAGTAGGATTGCGGACGGGAATATGAATTACACTTCTGCGTGGATAAAGTTAAAACAAAGGCCGTACTGCAGTCAATCTTGCTCAAAAGATCAATTTACCTCAAGTTCAGAGTTTGCGCTTAATGAGGCATATGGTGTTTCTCAAGTAGCGGAAAACAAGAAACTTACCTAATAAGACTGGTAAATAAATGACCGCATGAAGTTACAAAGTTGTGGACCTTGCCACCAAACATTCCGCCCAGGTTAATGCCGACAGTACCGTTCAGAATCCTAAATGAAGTAAGTCGTTTACACTTGTGGTTCTTTGTTAGGATCTAGCATTATGGTTAAATGGGTTGGGAGGCTGTCGAACAC
>JADWOT020000010.1:9129969-9195969 GCA_036345935.2 Taenia hydatigena
ACAAAACGATGTGGGTGAGTGCTGTGGCGACAAGCATGGCTTCTTGCCCAAAAGCGCTCCAAGTGTTTCGTAACACTACTGCTACCAGTTGCGATTCTCTACACATCATACACTACTTTACCGAAAATGGACATATCCGTGCGATGCCAAGCGCAGCAGGTTTTCGTGTATCTTTGGTGAATGAACAGTCCATTGCATCGCAACCATTCACGAATGGCATTAAACCTTGCTCTTATATCCTTATTTCAAACAGGCATCAACCTCATTCAGTGGCATTGCTACCCCACTCGTAAATATGCAATTGCTTTCGACGTTTACTACGCAGCAACGTGCAAATGCCAAAGCCACAAAGTCGACCGACATTGACGGACACAATATTACAGTCGCGAATAACGCGAAGGCAGCAACAATATCACAGACACACTCTCATTCCCAAGGTGAGTCGGTGAAGTGCTGAGAAGTGAAATGGCATAGTGCGATCGGCTAGAAGCAGTGAAGCAGGTCACTTCACCCGCCAGAACCAAACTAGTGCGGAAAGGATAGAATCACAGTGTTGTTTACTAATACTGTGACTTGATACACGGTGACGAATGAAGAGACATGATACAGCGTAACTAGTGTGCTCACTGTTCAAACAATTTGGGATTCAGATATTTTCGTGCGCCTCATCTTTGTATCTTGTAAAAAATGCAAGCCAGTAATAACAGTACAACTCCTGACATATTGTGCATCATAAACAATCTACCAAGTAAAAAGCTGACGATTTTGTTGTACCGGGACTTGGCGTCGCTCTGGTTTACAGTGGACACCCTTCCTCTAATGTCATTACGTGCGCTTATTAACCACAAACAAAACCTTTACTCACGTATCTGCATGCACTGCTACAGCAACTGGGTGAGCACAACGAAATCTGATTCAGTTACAGCAATGCTTTTGCTTGCAGTCATGGCAAACATGAAATTAATGAGTACTACACAATTTGATGCACCTGGGGCTCCTCAAGCAGGAGAGTCGGTGGAAATGAGGGATCCTTTTGGCTCCCAAGGGCCAAGAATGTAAAGCTTCTGATTGCAACAGACTCAGACACACCCAATGCAGCAGATGGACTCAAAACCATACTTCCGCTGAAGTGAGAGTCCGCTATACTACCTTAATAGAGTCAGCAGAGAGGTGAACGCACAATCCAATTGAAGCATAAATAATGGCATGAGAAACGTAATAACTAAGGGAGTGTCTGGAGTGGGATGATACGCTTTCCTTTACTGATCCCTTCATTGGTGGAGGACTGGTCCGCATCTTGGCGTTGTCGAAATTGGAACAAACACAGTCCTATAAGTAGCACGATGGCATTGAGACTACAATATATGATCACTTTGCTTTCTTTGAAGGACAGCTATCCCCCTGCGCATCCATGATCTTCAAATCGCAACATATGTTGCATAGAACTTGCAGCGTTTTACAATGATTTGATTGAAATATACTTGATCGAATTCATGTAAACGAAATGCTTGTTTCCTAGTCATGGATTTAATCTTCTGGTTGAGCGTATTTGTTGCGATAAAAAGTAAAATAATAAAGGGCGCTAAAGATGATGAGACTCATTATAAAGAAAGCAAGTAATATAGAAATATGTTTGTGGCTAATGCTGTGGATACTTCGCCATTTGGCGCACCTCAGTCTGGAAACATGAGCAAAGTCCTCCTTCTCTTCACGTCTCCTTGTAATACTTCACTTGCTTCACTGTGCCTTTTGGTAGTGTTTGCTTAAAGTGGTTGTGATGCCCACGCCGCAGAGGCTGATCTGAGCAGTATGCCAGTTGCCTTATTTTTTTTCCTTTTTCTTAACACAATTATTCTACCCTGGTGTTATGCCCTCCATTTCCCTCAAGAACGCCCAGAAACGTTACACTACCTTCCTCAGTCATGGGTCACCCAGTCGATTTGCTTGTTCAAAGCTCTTCATTCAAAGCAGCTGATTGCGTTCAGTCAACCAACCACCTCCACCATCAAGGCCGTGGACATTGCTGTAGGTGGGTTTTAAAAGGAACAAAAAATTGCCTCCGGCTCTCCTTGTGAGTCAGGTAGGGGTTGATGCGATACAGCTAAATTCGTTGTGCAATGATTAATTTGGTGTGGAGCCACCAGAAGACAAGCTGCTACTTATGAACTGCACTTCTGCAAAGGGCGCTCACGACAGTCATTGTTGTAATCAGTTAAGCAAAAAGGAGGAATATTCTCTTGTTGAAATGTGACTGCATTTATGGGATGCATGGCTTTCCATACGGATGACATTAGCTCATCAAAACCTTATTCTAGCCCTTACGCAGTGTAAGCAAAACGCAATATACGACTCATTGCTACTTGAGAACGCGAAGGAGAAGGTATGACTTAAGTTTAAATTAAGAACAATGGGATGAAATGATTCTCTGTGCTGCTTGACATAGCAAATATGGCGGCAAACAGACCACAATGAAAGGCGCATTATTTTGCTCTGGCCAATGTGAAGGCGACTGCGCTGAGACGTTGGTGAACTGGAAAAACGCAACATTCTCCATTGACTAGCTGGCGAGAAGCTCAATCTAGACACTTTGGACTGACTATTTTCATGGCTGTTCAATGAAGCTATGCATGGCGCCAGAGCACTGCCCCTCATCGTTTTATGACTTAATCGACAAATCGGTCAAGGATCAAAATGCGCTGAGCTCATTTCTTGGCCCCTGTGCAAATTATCAAAATCTTGGCTAACAGCGCATGGCTGATCCGTTAGCCGCAGTATAAGATGTGGGATAATGAAGCGGCCTAGGACTTGACAAGTTATATGAAACAGCAAAACTCCAATGGGTATGCCGTGGTTAGGAGCTTCATTTTAATTGCGTTTATTTTAATAACAGGCTTAAAAGAAAAGCTGTTCATGTATGGCTACTCAACAGAAATAGAAGATTTTTCTGTTGCTGTTTATTCTACAGATTCGTTTTGTAGAGTGTCTGTGACGTGACACAATAAGTGTTAGAGCTGCTTTCTACCTCACAAACAAATTTGCCTGCTATGGAATTCCTACTCTCTTATGGAAGTAGAGAAGCGATTCCAAAGTGGCCGCTGAGATATCACAGGACTCAACGGTGATTGTGGCTACCAGACAGTGCATGAATGGTAGAAGGGTGAAGTCGATTGAACACATCACTGTTTAGTTTTAGCGAAGCGGGTCAGTCAAAATGCAGTGGAAATTTAAGCATTGAGAAGTACGCATATTCGCTTTGGACAAACTGAAGGTGTGACTGGGTTGCAGCAAATCTGTGCAAAGAAGTGAGGAGGGGATATCGGCAAGTGGAACATAAGACTCGCCTGTTTGTCTGATTGTACTTAGTAGATTAGCAAATAGGAAGTGGGAATGTTGGATAGTAACACGGGCGCATTAATCGAATTCTGAAATGAAATTCCCAAATCATTGCGTGCGTTGCCATTCATAATGGTAGAGCAAACAGCTAAGGGTATCTGACAAATTTATGCTTAGTTATTTTTATTTCGAATGAGAGAATTGTACTTCCCGAGAGACCACATTTTATTTCAAATGCCAGTCTTAGCAAATTTGTTAAACAGAGGTACACACTGGGGCCGCAGACATTTTATGTCAATTTCTAAACTTCTAGTCGCGTTCTCGCAGAGATGTGTGAACTTCCTCTTCAGGTAGTCGTTGGCTGGCGAAGTCTCCAAGAGGCCTATGCATAACAGCACTGCTCTCGCTTATATTCACTAAAATGCATTTTGCCTCCCTTTGTCACAAAACTACCCCGCATGCATGTGGCCCTCATAAAATGTGAATTTAGACTGTCAGGCAGAATGTGGAATTCTGCATTCGATTAGATGCCCGAGAAGTTAATCTCTCTTGTAGGGTGAGCAACAGTGATGGCTGAGTAGATGGATCGAGATTCGGGTTCAAGTCACCGCGAGCGATAAAGCAACTTTGTTTACCATCTGGATTTCATTAGAGCCTGACCACTAGCCAACTCAACTCGCCAATTGCCAATCCATTTACTTAATAAACTTTTGTAGTGCTAACAAAGAATTTAAAGTTTTTTTTCCTTTCTTCTTGATACACACCTCTGCTTCTTCAGTAAAAATCGTTTTGGATCACATATAACCCTACACATTCGCACACCACCTTCTCGTGTACTTTTATTTTCAACAGGCTAGCAAAACATAGGAAAATTTATTTTTAGTCTTTGCTTCTCAACAAGATGAGAAGGCGGGCTGCCAAAACAAATGTGATTAGTGATGACTGTACAAGAAGTACTGAAACACGCATTTAGGATGCAAAGGCTCTACACTATCGAATTCAATGTTTTGTGACTTCCAAACTGGCATTTAATAGGATTAGGTTGTTGGTAATTGAGCCCACACAACATGCCGAGAGTGGAGGTTGATCGTGCCTTGGATCTAGAAGCAGCCGCTGTTATCTCCGTTACAGCTCACATTAACTACGCTGACAGTTGATCGGAAGCAGAATTTCCCTCTTTTCTGACCACTCGTTGCATCCAGCATCTAACCGATCAGCGCGCCTAGTTCCACTGTTCAGGATGGACATTTCGATTATGTTTTGTTCACCTCAGGTCCACGAATCGACAACTTTAGCAAGGAGTCTGAAGACAAATACATTTTTCAATTAAACTCTTGCCTTTCGTTGTCAGCGGGGTCTATCATTCATGCAATATAAACAGTTCGAGTTTTACCGTATCCCGTGCACCTTTAAATGATCCCCTTTAGCGTAGATGCCTAATTATTCTTGCTCTCCAACGCAGACAGTCTATTCCACGCGATTTATGATTCACTGGGTGAGTCGACACACAAACCGGCCTATTAAGCTACTTGAATGCAATTCTGGGAGGGCCAATGAACCGCGAAGTTAAAGAGATAGCCAACCACTTTCTGTAATTCCGGTGTTAGGTATATTCGAGTTCTAAAAAGGTTCTTAGGGTGCTCACAAAAAGTAAGCCAACCATAGAAGTAAGATTATTGTCCGTGATGCTGATGGAGACAACTACTGGTCTAAGGAAGGTGGATGGAAGTAAGTGAGGGAGATCAGCAAGGGCGATAAAGGGCAACATACCAAGGATTAATAATTTTCCCGTGCTCTAAAGTCAAGTTAGGCTTTCGAACTTGTCGTCAAGGTCAAGACTATTTATATTACCGTAAATGCTTGAGAGTAGTAGCCATTGGAAATCTCCATGACTCGTACGATCGGGCGTGCATGCAGATAGGGAGTTTTCAGTAGTGAACAGGCTGTAAGCTTTTTTCTCCCGTAGACTCATTTCCTAATTTATTTGGTTGTCAGTAAACAATGCAAAAATGGCTCATAAAATGACTAACATTATAATTTGGAAGTTCTTTTGTTTAGGAGAATCAACACGTAGTAGAATGCATTGAATGGCATTAACTCATTGGGATGGGTGACCTCGAGAGCGAGAGTGACTGACTGGCGCCCTGCATTGGCATTTGCATGAACGACGAGGTCTGTGTGTCGGAGCAAAAGGGAACAGCCGGGCAATCGCCTGTTCATCATTCGGCAGGTGTGCAAACCGATTTATACTAATATTACGGGACTTATTATCTGTTGTGTATGGTCTGCAACGCTCTGCCGTGCCTTTTGGAGAGGGCAGGTGGTGCTGAGTTTCCCGATGCAGTTGATCGTTTACCAAGAGTGGTCCCATTTTGAGCTTACAATTTTCCGCCTTTCCTTGCGTCAATCCGAAGCCCATGTAGATAGAAGCAAATAAGATTGCTGTAACAGCTGACATCATTCTGTCGCAGAAATCAAAAAGGTTTAGTGGTTTCGCGCCGCCCTGAACGGCCTAAGTACCGCAATAAACAACGCGACGTGAGCACACCAACTGTGTGTCCCATGTCCTTGACTTCGAGGCCCAACAAAGACGCCTACGGATACCACATTTAAAAGTTTTTTGTGATTTTCTGTCAAAGCATGCACTAAGAGTGAAATTTTGGGAATCGGTAGCTGACAAAAGGGTAGGAGTAGTGGTTGGTGAGGGAAATAACAAAACCATGAATTATGGCACCTGAGCTAGCAGAATTTCCTATTTACAATTCGGTTTGAGTGGATTAGGTAGCTTTCGTATTACCAGTGGCAAACGTTCCTTGGTCCCTCATAAATGGACTTATTAGCAACGCTATCGCTACTATCCCAAGATAGTAGAGATGCAGAATTGAAGTGGTTGCTGAATTTGAAAAAAGCTGACCGGTGGCGCCAGTAACAGCACAGTCACCGTGACGTGTTGGAAAGTGAAAGCACCCCAACACCAGGCCGATTAGTGGCCTGAAGAAGGCCTTCTCTTCCCCGAAAATCAAGCCATGTTGGAAAGCATCATACAATCCAGAAACCTAATCGCGATGGCTAAGGCAAGTTTAGCTGCATTGCTGATATCGAAAGATCTTCATTCTTTTGATAATTGGATTCAATTTTATTGAAGTACTTCTACCGCAACCAATCAAATCACAGAGATGGTCTAAATTCGGACTCAAAACATACCGAAACCCATTCAGGCCTCTTACTAATGCCTCAGTTGGTTCATCCAAGCAAAGTGTATATTTCAGAGAGCCACTCCTAAATTCCTTATAGCCCCTCAGAACCTGGAGGCGTTACTAACCTCAGCATTGACTTGCCATTCGAGAAGGTTGATGCAAGAGTCGACGCACAGGATTCATCATAGCTGGCAGTCTGACCATCATTTGTCGCCTAGTTGATCGAAATGGTCCACATGGAGGCGGCATAACCATCGCAATTGCAGTCGTCTTCAGGACCTCCATCACCTGACGCCCAGACGAAAAGCGAACCCTTGCCTCCTCGGCCCTTATTCACGCCGTCAACAATCGCCTAAAGTAATAAGTCTCATTTGTCCACTGTGGTGTCAAATGTGAACGCCATTTAAAAGTTAATTAGAATTTTGATGTGAAAGGGAATAAATAAGCCCCAACTTTCTCCTAGCATGGTTTACGCAACGTGTTTGCTAGAGCTTTCTGCTATCCTACTGATAAAGCAAATAAGTAACCTGCATAGTTTGATTTCTTGGTCCATCGACAGTTTTGCCATCATCAGTGGGTCCCCAACTGGCAGAGTAGATGTCAATGATGTCTCTGGCCTGTGACATAGCGGCAGCTTCAATGAGATCGGTCATGTAGGGCTGGTCAAGCATGCGTAGTCCAGCGACACGAGAATTAGGCGCCACACCGACACCACAAACACCGTTGCCAGCAACAGCTGCCACCTCACCAGCGCATCGTGTCCCATGCGAGTTGAACCAGTCGTCGGTGTATCGTGGATAGGGGAAAGCATCGTTGCCCGAGAAGTCGTAACTCGCTTCAGCTGCGTAGTTAGGTGCAATATTGGGATGAAGGTAGTCTATCCCATCATCCATAATCGCTGTTACAACTCCCCGACCCGTAATGTTTTGAGCCCAAGCGGAGAGAACATTCAAGTCGAGACCTGGTGTGCCTTCAGCTTGTCCTGTGTTATGAATATACCACTCTTTACGAAAAAGTGGATCTGAGGATAGTTCGCGGACGATTTCAGCCCCGAGTGGTGAAAGCACTCTTCCTGGGGACTTTTGTTCTTCACTTTCAATAGATCGAAAGCCACGTTTGGTGCGTTTATAACCCCTCAACTCTTCAGCACTTTCAATGCTTGGATGACCAACTAGGATGTCCCGGATAGATTTGCTTGACTGTTTTGGGTTTGGATGTAGAAAGAGGAATTCGTTGGGATGAAGGTAAGTGTCATAGTCTTCTAGCCACGTCCTGAATCCAATTTCAGCTGCTATTTGCTTAGCTCGAGCTTTGAGTGCATCTGGGCCTTCTTGACCGTCAGTTTGAAGACGAACCAACCATTGATTGGTACGGATTCGAGCCGAAATTGGGCTCACTGAGAGCCACAACACCACGAGACAGCCCAAGCCTACTTGCATGGCCACAGAGGAGCGCGAGTGTAGAGCTGGAGGTAGAGAACTCAACGCCTGAGGAGGATTTCTGCCATCCTCTACGCTCATTGGTTCAAGAGCGTGCGCGCGGGTAAGGTCATCGATCAATGCTGGTGCGTCCAAGCTCTCTTGCAGGGGGAGGAGGAGGGACAGGGGGAGGGGGATTTAGACACGCAGCGTCCAGTGGACGTATTTTTAGACCAATGAACAGGCTTCTCTTCTCTCAAGTGTTATACCCAATTTTAGTTCTGCTTATTCTCTCACGATGCGATGCATGCAATTCTTCTTTGCTGACTCACCTTATCACTGCTATAACTTTGCTCAAAAACCATTTCACCTTGAATGAGTCCTCTTGAGAGGCATAATTGCAACAAATGGGAAGAGGGCTCGAAAAAAAAACGTGCTATTGGTGTAGGCATGGCTCACACTTCGAATGGGAGTTTTTATGTCACTGGGGTACATTCACAATGATGGGATCGAGAGCAACTTTCCCGGCACCCGGTTTGCTGTTCAAGTGAAATTGGTGTGTGTGAGAGAGAGAGAGAGAGAGCGTGGGTGGTTGGATTAGAGAGATTAGGTAGATGTGAAGGGCGTAGGCTACAACACATCAATGAGCTAGTATCACAGGAGATCAATTGTCGGCTGTTGCTTTTAGCTGACGGGGGATGACTACTGATCGGCTTTATGCGTTAAATAAATTATTCTTTTTGTTTCATTCACGGACCTTAGCATAGGGTGTAAAGGGTGAGTAGGCAAGACCAATCGGAAGCCCATTGACTCTCACAGCTTGATTGCGGAAGTACATCTACACTTTTCCTTCACGTTCACCTCATCTGGAAGGAAACAACGTCCTCACTCACTGTAGTGGGATCTCAGCCCTTTTGCCTGAGTGATTAAAAAGGAAAACCTCACGGAAAACTTACAAGGCATGGCAGAGGTCGAAATATGGCAAATAATCTGACGAAAAACCTGCCATTAGACCTTGTTCATAGTTCAGGAGACAGAAACTGGTGCGCTCTCGCCTCAGCGCTTTCTGTAGGCGGCATCAGTGCCGGTGAGGCAGATCTTGACACGCATTAAACGGATCCCAAGCCACCATCTTCTCAGACCCATTGGATGTCTCAACTCACAGATTGATTCACACCTTGAGAATGGAACAGCTACATCGGCAATTATAGTTGGTTTCTAGTAAAAGTGCCCCCTCTGTTTTCGCAATATGTGAATTTTAATGAGGAAAAAGCCCAATTCTGCACCTTACGATCCCTCCTGTCCTTACCGACTCAAGCCATCTGCATGTCCGTGCAACTCGGAAGCCTGTTGAACGGCAAAAAGCACAAAACGAAGCAGAAATACACTTTGCTGGTACAAAGTGGAAAATGGGTTATTCTAATACACCATATCAAGTGTAGCAGGTCAAATGTGATGCTGTGTGCAGAAAAGTCTGGAGTAGATGTAAGTATCGAAGGATGATTGAGAGACCACGTTCATCTCCATTTCAGCCTTAATCCGGTCAAAGTACCACTGCTCGAGGTCTGTGAAGGCCTCCGGCTCATAATCGACTTGAAATTTGGACGCAAAGAGGTGTGACGCCGATTTGAGTATTTGCAGGTGTTCATTTCCGAGGAGACACACATGGTCGACATACTTGGTAGCGCATCGAACTCCATAATTATCTCGAATGCGCAAATCGGCAAGGAAACCGAAATTCACCTCACTAGGAGGACTGGGCGCCCTCTCACATGCTCCTGGCAGGTGCAATTGAGCATTGTAGACCAAAATAGGAAAGAAATACTTCTCCGGATTGGTCAGCGATTTGTTGTCGAGCAGGTACTGTCGAAGGGGCTCCACAGATTGGCCTAGCAGGGCACTCTCTAAAAATTCTCGTCTATAAGCTCCATGGAGGGTACCGTTGTACCAAGCAGCCTGCAATTACACAGATACATGAACAATATTGTTTCTCGAACAAGAGCTGCGCAACACCTACATGGTTTAGTTGTTGAGTCAACCAAAAATGGCTAAAACTACTAACTTAGTGAAGGGCATTTAGGCCGCAGGAGGCAGCCCCATTCCTCAGTCCTGCAACATCCCAAAGGGAACCGGATGAAGAGGTCATTTGGCTGAGGAGAATTAAATTGCACTCAAAAGGTCATTTCTAAAGCACGCTAAAAGGCCTTCACTTTGTGCAAAATTTTCTTAAAAATCTGGAAAAACCTATCCCAAGGCAACATGAGACGACTTGTAATTGAGTGGCAGGACAAGTGATTTGCTTCCATCTCTCGGGAAAACATCACAAGACAAGACTATTAAAGGTAAAAGACATTAAGTGGTACATGTTTGGGAGAATTTTTAGGGTCGGCCGATGCTACTTAAATGAGATCCAAGTACTTTCTAGCATACGGAAGGGAAGCCATAAGTGTGCTAGTATTTGGCACTCAAAGTTGGCAAGAAATGCCCAAATCAAACAAAGGAGGTGTAGTCATTTTTGACGCAAGAACATAAACCACAGAAAGTCTAAGCTTGGCAGGCCAGTGAGGTAAAGTTGAATTACAGAATGAATCTTTAGATCATTAGAAGTACAAGTAGAACAAATTGAGTGTTTTGGCCGAACAGCTTCTCAAAGCGACAACTCTGCATTTTAAATACGCGAACTCTTGCATTACTGCATGGCTTAGGCGAGTTGGGAGCATGATCACCCAAGTAGTCATCTCACCGCTTTGCCAGGCGTGGGTTTAAGCCTGACCGCTATTAAAGGCTGCAGGACATTGACCTGAGACACTGCCTGCAAAGTAGGAGCACCACCTCTCACCCTTCTACCTTTCCTACAGTTGATTTCCCACTTGGTGCAATTTTTACAACAAAAAGAATCCACCTTAAGCATTGCTTGCGAAGAAGTGGCGCACCGACAGTCTACCCAAAGGCTAACAACATCGAATCCCTAAATAAAAAGAAAGAAACACGTTTTCAAGTGTGAATTTGCATGCTTTGTGGTGACGTCATCGCCCACTACTGAATTACTTGCGTTGGCGTTGGCAGGCAGTTCAAAGGAGGCGGCAAGTGGAATGTGTCTGTCACGTCATTACTGCCTGTCGCATGCACAAAGTGCGGAGTGCTAAGGTGTTCTGAGCAGTCAAGTGGTGACTCTAGTTAGAAAAGTGGATGAATTTGCCAAAACCTCCCTCCAGAAGACTACACTGCTGGAAATTGAAACGAGGGAGGGTGAGCGTGGACAAATTAGGGGCCTCAATCATGCTTCACTGGTCCAAGAAAATAAAATGGACGTTGGCAAAGGCAAGGCAAACATCACGCAAACTCACATTTAAGGGCAGATTCTGGTTATTTCCTTTTGAACTGGGATCGCTATCAGCAAAGGCCTCCACCAGATTGGATCCCCTAAGGGCTTGCAGGATGGCCACAATCTCCAAATTCGTTCTCAAGGGAAACTGGTCATCGTCAATGTTCATTAAGTATTTCCACGTTGCACTGCGGCTTAGGGCTTGCTTAGCGCAGATCAAATGAGCTTGTAAGATACCAGCACCACTGGATGTCACTTCAATGCTGGAGTCCTTCGGAACTAACTCAACCTTTCCATCATAACAGGTGACTAGACCCTTCATTGCTGCTTGGAGTAGTGGATCAGCATTTCGTTCCAAATGGATGCAGTAGTAGTTGTTTACTCTGTGAATCATTCGCAGGATTCGAGCCACTGGTCGCACGTCATTCTTTACTGCTATGGTGACTGCAATATCCATGTCACCATCACGATCTCGCTTGATGGGAAAACGATCAAGATAGAATCGACAATTCTTGTGTGCAGGTGATTGGATGGACGAGAAGAAGGCGAGAGCCACGTCCCTCTGGTAATCGCTAATATCGACTCTGCTTGAAGCAATCGTTGGGAGGACATGTCCACTTAAGGTTACTTGGAACAAGCAGTGGTACAGATAAGCCAACGATCCCACTATCAACGCTGCCTCGAAGATACGGAGCAGCATACGAAATGAAATGGCCATCTCTCCCTTTCGACAGTCGAAAATCTGTAAAATGAGCCAAACAGTGATGAGGCAGGAGGGCGTGAAATCACCTCTGTTTATATTAAGTCGAAATGGACGCAGAAGAGGATGGATTTAAGGGTCATGTATGAGACAGAGGCAATGCATTACCAGAAAATAAAAATGCTCTACGCGAGGTTAAAATTCACAAGTGAGGGGTTACTAGAATAGGTAGGTCAGCAAGGACGCCAAATCTTAGCGCATACAGTCAGGACTTATTGCGGACCACGGCCACGTGTCACTAGTCAGAATTCGAGGAGGCAAGTCCAACAGTCCTGATGTGATCGCAGTGCTCGGTACGATTTCACTAATGCCTGGCGTTCTTTTTCACTCCTAATGCATTAAGGAAGAAGGCAAAAAACTTTTTGATAAGAAATCATTCAACATGGTGAAATTACACAAATGAGTAAGAAGGCGAACTAATTCGCATCAAAGTTGTCGAATTCGCGTAGGTAAAGTAGATTCTTGTCGACTTACCCAGTCACCTGCTCAAAGGTGAATGAAACGGTCCTTACCAAAGGCCCTCTTGGGGAGAGCTACTGCTCTGCGAGATGCTCTCTGCTTATAAAGCATTCAACTGACACACCTGGCTTCGCTGATGACGCGCAGCCTTCGCGATGCCATTGGCAGCAGCAAAGGCCCTTCAAATGACTCGCATTCCACCAGCCACTAAGTTACAACAGAGGCAAGGTCCCAATTTCTGCCTTCGAATCAACTTAAGCTGTTGATACTGACGGGCAAAAGACGTCATCATGAACACTCCCAACTGGGAAAATGAAGTCGGTCCCCTTAGTACTTAGTTACTATGATAGCAGAGAAAATACAAAGAAAGAGAAAGAACATTTTACTAAAAAAATATGAGTAAATGTTCTTGTAAGGCAGAAGTGTGAAAGGACAAGGAAGGAAGACAGTTACCTGATTAAATAGTCCTCCTTGGTTCTACAAAAAGCTATCACCAACATGCTTAAAATAAGCGAAGAAGGGCGAGCTATTAGTTTTTGATGTCATTGTCTCGCAACGTTGCGTCAAGTTGTCTGCGGGATCTCTCATTCATGCAAGTATAAACAGTTTGAGCTTTACCGTATCCCGTGCACCTCAAAATGATACCCTTCAGCGTAGATGACTATTTAGTCTTGCTCTCCAACGCAGACAGTCTAGTCTACACGATTCATGATTCACTGGGTGAGTCGACACACAAACCAGCCTTTTCAGTTACTTGAATGTGATTCTGGGAAGCCAAAGAAAATGGCCAACCACCTTCTGTAGTTCCGGTGTTGAGCATATTCAAGTTCAAAAATGGTTCTTAGGGTGCTCACAAAGAGTTTGCCAACCACGGAAGTAGGATTATTGTCCGAGATGCTGATGGAGACAACTACTGGTCTAAGGAAGGTGGATGGAAGTAAGTGAGGGAGATCAGCAAGGACAATAAAGGGCAACATACCAAGAATTAATGGTTTTGCCCCTGCTTTAAGGTCAAGTTAGGTTTTAGAACTTGTCGTCAAGGTCAAGGTTATTCGCATTACCGTAAATTATTGAGGGTAGTGGCAATTAGAGAACTCCATGACCCGTACGAACGGATGTACAGGCAGATGGGGAGTTTTAGTGGTGAACAGGCTGTAAGCTATCTTCTCCCGAAAGTCCAGCAGCTTCGCGCCGCCCTGAACGGCCCAGGTACCGCAATAAACAACGCAAAGTGAGCACATCAACTGGTGTCTCATGTCTTTGACGCCGAGGCATAACAAAGACACCTACATCTCAAATTTTTTTATGATTTTCCGCCAAAGCATGCATGAGGAGTAAGCTTTTCTTTATTGTTTACTGAGAAAAAGGGTGGGAGTAGTGGTTCATTAAAAGAAATAACAAAACCATGAATTATGGCATCAGAGCTGGCAGAATATCTTGTTTACAATTCGATTAGGGTAGAGTAGGTAGCTTCCGGAGTAACAGTGGCACAAGTTCCTTGCTGCCTCATAAGTGGGTTTGTTAGCAAAGGAACCGCTACTATCCTAAAGGAGCTGAGATGCAGAATTGAAGTGGTGACTGAGTTTGAGCAAAGCTTAATGGTGGCGCTAGTAACCACACAGTCACCGTGACATGTTGGAAAGTGAAAGCACCCCAACACCAAGCCGATTAGAGGCCTGAAGAAGGTCTTTTCATCTCCAAGATCCAAGCCATAGTGGAAAGCACTTAGTCCTAGTGGGTTTACGAATTCAGAGACATCGGTCGCTACTTCGGTCTGGTCCGAAATCTTGGCCTGAATGAACAACAATGAAGAGCAAATCACCTCATAGTCGTCAATGGTGGTGATGATGCTCATAAGGAGCATCAGGACATGATGGAGCGACACCGTGGGACTCGTCAAGTGCACGCAGTTGAATTGTTTGGTAGGAGGCCTCTTGTTCCACCCACACTCCTAAGCGCTCAGAAGCATTTATGAATGGCTTTTGAACATCTGCTTGTCTCTTTTGAGTACGCAACTCATTCTCTTGGTAAGGAGTGTGTGTTAATTAGACTGACTGTTGTTCCCTTCGCCTGGGTTCAATTCCATCCAAACAAACAAACTTCCATTTGTATAGGCAATCACACCTGCTGGCCCTGCGAGCACCACTTCCCTCTTCTCCAACTCTACTAAGGAAGCCCAAATTAAATGCTATGACGAAGTTTGATAAAAACGGAATTGAAACGCGTGTCAATAATCATCGTGTTGACCTAATGTTTTGTTGTGCAGGATGCAGAAAACGGTGATGCGAGTGTACCGAAGGCAATGTCCCTGTCGATCATACTTCCCATCGTCACCTCGCAGGACGGCTCAGTTTGCCTGCGTAATTAAAGTTAATTGGCAGCAGTGTTGTCTGCAGGACAGTAGACTGACGGCCGCATGATAGAAGGATTGCGTACATGCTCTGCTGACACAGTGCAATGAAACGGACCTCACGAGGTGATGAAGTTCTCGTTCGAAACTGCCCACGACTGAAAGGCAGACTGTGAATGCATTAGCTGGGCAATGTGTTGACATTGCGAATCCCTGTTCGCCTTCAGTGGAATCGTGCCGTCGAAATGCAGAGCCAGATTAGCTGACCAACTAATAAAGCATTCTTCAAATCTAGCAAACATTCTTTAAAACCAGCCACATGGAGGACTCTGCTCTGGGTTGCAAATTGATCTACCACCAATGCCCTAGGCAATCCCAGAGAAGGAATCGTTTGGTTGGATTATATCTGCGGTTACGCATTTCACTCAAAGCCGCCAAAAGTTAGACTGTCCTAATCCGTTCGCGTTTTGGCATAAAAGGAAGCACGAGAAGCACCCTCTCGTTAATGTTCGCCCACCTAATCACAATTATGCAGACTCAAGTGGTTGGAAGTTATCTTAGCACGCCGAACGTCAAAGTTTAACAGAAATACATAAGTAATGAAAGGGAATGCAGCCTGGAACAGAGTGTAGCAATGCAATCTCAAGTACCAAAGCAAAGTGTGGAATAGCGGAATTCAGGTTTTTATCCGAATCACAATGGAGGTGGATTCGATGGCACATTTTGTCCTTGTCTGCTTCATGCAGCGTCGATGTTGGCTGTTTGCAACGCAGCCATTTGGAACGCCTCATACAGATTCACAAGCCATCCACCCTGTTGGTGCAGACGACACACCCTCCACCAGTTATAAGGTGGGAGACTCTCTGCAGTTCTGCCAGACCTTTGCAATGCAATTCTGTCGAGTCTGTGAATACTGGCTATGAGATGCTCAAAGCACTCACCCGAAGAGGCAAGATCTTGTGTCTCTTGCGATTTTATGTCCAAGATGAAGAGCAGTGGAGGGCGAGTCACCTGTCTAACAGCGAGGTTGGTGATGCGGAAAATGAGGCGTATTAGTCCAGGTGGAAGTCTGCGCCCAACCTGACATTGCCGTGCAGAATTGATCATGTACACCACCCCGTCGAATAAACGGAGATAAGGCACTTCGTAGGATATATGATAGCGATCAAATCTCCCCTCTATGTGTTCTCGATTGATATAGATCTCAACGTTAGTCAAGAAAGTGACCATTTCAATAAGATCGGGTCCAACAAGGTTGTTGAGTTGTAATGGTCGGCCAGACCTATAAGCCGCTAAAACGAGAGAAGGCCAAAGGGGATGAAGGGAACCCAAATCAATTATGCTGCATCCAACCATTAAAAATCGGAAGATCCTGCCACAATTGAATAGAACATCGTTTATTTGCTGCAGGGTGAGTTGGGAAAAATCTTGGTAGTATCGTAGACCAGTGAATAAAACATTTCCTTCTGCTTGTGCATTCAACTCTGGGTCATCTTCTCGCCTTACAAGGCCACAAGGGGAATACATCATACAACAAAGATTTGCGTCCATCCACTCCATTTGTCCCACGTAACTGCGCAAAATGCCTTTGATGGTAAGAGACCTGAGAACCGACTTCATGCTGGGCACTGCCTCACACAAATTGACGATGTCCATGGCATCAAGGTATTTGCAAATCTCGATTCGTACATACTGCGGAAGCCTCTCCATCGTGCACGTCACAGGTTTACCAAATGGATCCCAATTCCGACTTGTGATGCATTCGCTATTAGCAGAGTTCACTTGAGTGAAAAGCATGAATGTGCGCCTGATTCGAGTTAGCCATTGCCGTGAGGCAAGTGTTTGGTCTGGCTAGGCCACCGACTGCACAATCTGCCAGGTTTACTCCAGCCAAATGCTTCATGCACTTTCGCCAACAACTATATTCCATCAAGGGTGTAATGTTCCCTACTCTACTATTCAATGGCACTTACTATTCCATTTGATTTTCTTTTGCCACATTTCAAAGGGTAGGTTAATCCTCCGTTCCAGACTGTGCGATGGCAATGTAGAGGCTTTGGTTTGTTTTCCTGTTTTTATTTTCCTCTTACCTTCTGACAACTCAAGTGGCTGCGACACACTTTAACTTCTCTGCCCATTTTGAATTGTTTGGACAATGCATGATGAAGTGCGACTTAAAGTGCCAAATTCTGACAACGCATGGTGTGTGCATTCAGATGATGGGGTTAGGCTCCGTTGGCATAAGCGTGGGGATGGTAATCTGGTGAGCCATCGTGGAAGGTAAAGAAAACCTGCCATCGAAATATTGGGCTAATCTGAGGGTAACATTTGCTTTAATGTCAAATATCTCTGTGTTTATTTGAAGCATTTGAGTAGGCTATCTGCATTCGTGAAAGCATTTGCCATTTCCTAATTGCCACAAAGTGCAATGAAATTTGCTTGATTCCAACGTTTACTGCACTGGTGCTATATGAACTGATGGAAGATTGACGAAGGAACGGTACATGCAACATAAACTAAATCTGCCGTTTTCCCTACCCAATTCAATCTGGGCAACACTTAACTTGCTCTATGTATGTAAGTGCTGTTAGGTGTCCTGTGAGGAAATGATGGAATGGCACTAAGAATGAGTAGACAAGGGCGCTATTGCTGGTTTGTTTGTCAAGTATAAACAAGTCCACATGCCATAAACAATAAATCCTTCCGGCACTGTGGAAAGAATGGATACAAATGACAAAAATCTAATCGAAAATGATGGGTAAGCACAGGTACATATGAAGGGAGGGGATACATTTTTTAAGGACCTTGTTAGTTTTACGCAAGCCAATTAGCGTTGTTGAGAGTAAAGTTGGCTACTTGAGGAAGAGCTTTCTCCGTAATTCAGGGCCACTTAAAATGGAATTTTAATTTGTCTACTCAGCCACCACTGGTTTTCACTATGCATCTCGGATAAACTTAACCTACATTTAATAGAATGCTGAGTGCCACATTCCTCGGACATTTGGACCAAGTGCTTGACAGCATCTGCTCACATTTCATGGCAACCACTTGCACACGGGGTAGTTCCGTGCGCAGATGCTCTTCAAGAGGCGAAGAGAGGTAAGATGCATGTCAGTGATTAGGAGCGAGTGCAGTGCTGTTATGCAGAGGCGTTGTAAAGACTTCGCTAGCCAAAGACTCAAGGTGGAGGAGCGCACACATCTCTGTGATAATGCAACTAGAAGGTTTAAACCGGATCGAATAGGTCTTTCCTCCCAGTGAGTACCTCTGTTCCACATATTAATTCGAAATTGCACTTGAAAACAAATGTGGTTCCCCGGGAAGTACAGTATTCTCATACGAGAAGAAAGCGAAATACAGCATGATTTTGCCTACCTCCTGTAGATATTTGCCCCATAGCAATGAATGGCAACGGTCACAATGAATCAAGAATTCCATTTTAGGTTTTAAGCATGCCCATTCTAAGATTTCATTGACATGCTCGTCTCGATGTCCGCTGATCTGCTAGCATTAATCAAACAACCATACATGCGCGGGTTTCGTGTTGCACTTGCTGACACCATCAACTGATCCCTACCCACAGACTTGGTGCAAACCAGCAACTGCACCACATTTACTATTTGACGAACTGATTATAACCAGATTATGGAAGATAAATGGTCACTTGAATGTCTTTCTGTCTTCTTGAGCAGCCATAAAGTATGCTTTTGGCAGCATTACAGTGGTCTTCTACTTCAAGCCTGTTGTTGCTAGTAAACATAATCAAAATGTATTGCCAAACTGAGGCACACTGATGAAGTCGTAGGCCACCTTAATATCCTCCTTCCTATACTGCGGCAATGAAACCACCTAATGTTGTTAGCAACGGTGTTGATCATTAGCACAAGGAGCTAAGGAGGAATACCTTTAAATATTCTGACAATTTTTTCGCCCTTTTAATCTGAATAGTTGACTAGGCCATAAAGCAATGTGAGGCATGCTGCAGAAGCATGCATAGCTTCATGTCCAAAAACGAATTAGATGTTTCGTAACACTGCTGCTGTCATTTGAGATTCTTCGTTAGTTAAACACTACTTTTTTCGTAAATATAAACGTGTTTTGTTGTGCCCTTGGTAAATGGACAGTCAAGTGCCTCACAACCGACCACAAAACATCATTATGTTCGGCCATCATTTCTCCATTTTACCCGGACATCGAACAAATCATGCACCAGGATGATCGACGTTGGCAGACACAATATTGCAGCCGGGATCAAAGCCAGCACAGGAACTGTATGCAGGACGAATTGTGAGGTTGTTTATTTCTTACAGGCATCGTCACAGTTACAAGACGACCCGATGTTCTTGCAGGATTGGTCCTTACGTAAGCCATCTCATCACGTTTCCAAGCTAGTAGACACAATGAAAAGGGGAATAAGGCTTTATTACCTGCTGCACAAAAACGTTATGAGAAGGTAGTCAGCCAGTTAACTATCCTCTGTGATCCGAGAGTGGGGTTGACGCCAGTCCAGAAAGTCTGTTAAAAGAAGGCTGAACAGACTCGTGTCCATGGATCTAATTAGGACTTCACTTATAAAGTGGTAGTTCGAGAACCGTACAGGGTGTCATACCAATGGATTGTTGCAAGCATTTGCGTTTTATTGCACAATTTTGTAAACATAGGCACAGCGAATGTGCAGTTACAAGTGTCTTTTACGATCTTAATCCACGAACTTACTGCATTGCTCATGGTGACCTGAGCTTAAATCGAAAACCCGACCAAATGTCAAATGAAGAAATGATTGCAGGATCCAATGCTGTTTTGTGGTCGGTTGTGAGGCACTGGATGTCCATTTACCAAGGACACACTAAAACACGCTGCATTTGGCACCGCACGCTTATACTTACGAAGAAAAGCAGTGTTTAACTTGCAAAGAATCCTAAATGACAGCAGCAGTGTTACGAAACATTCGGATTGATTTTGGACACGAAGCTATGCACGCTGCCACAGCATTGTCCTACATTGCTTTATGCCCTAGTCAACAATTCAGATAAAAGACGAAAAAGTTGGCAGAATACTTAGAGGTACTCCTTTATGCAATAGCTGCGTTTACTTCTTAGCCCCTTGTGCTAATGATCAACAACGTTGCTAACAACACAAGGCGGTTTCATTACCACAGTATGAAAAGGTTGATATTAAGGTGGCCTACGACTTCATAAATGTGCCTTGGTTTGGCACTACATTGTGATTATGTTTACTAATAGCAACAAGCTTGATGTAGAAGCCCACTGTAATGCTATCAAAAGCATACTTTATGGCTGCTCAAGAAGACTAAACGACTTTGAGAGGACCATTTATCTTCCATAATCTAATCGTAATCGGTTCCGCAAAAGTAAATGTGGTGCAGTTGCTATCTATATTACAAAAGGATTTGCTGTCTGCGGAATCGCTGCTATTCCATGGAAGTAGAGTAGCGAAATTGAGGCAGCCACTGAGTTCTCGCAGAACTTAAAGGCAGCTCTGGTGCCCACACAATGCATGAAGGGTGGAGAGGTGTGCTTGCTTAAAAACATTCGCCGTGGATCGACTGATTGAGTAGCTGGTTTGTAGAAAGTCTGTAGAAAGAAATCAGTTAGTGGGATCAGCAAGTACAACACGAAACCCACGCACGTATGGTTGCTTGATTAATGCTGGCAGATCAGCGGATTTCGAAACGAGCATGTCATTGAAATCTTACAATATAACCCATGTACTTTCAGACCACATTCCCGTGTACTCGTGCATACAACGTGCTGGCAGAACATCAGACAACTTATTTATCGTCTACGATTGTTAGCATGATGCGAAGGTGGGCAGCGAGAACAAATGAGTTTTGATGGTTGTGCAACGGGCACGAAAACACGCATTAAGAATTCGAAGGCTCCACATTATCCATCCAAGAATTTCTGGGCTTCCAAATCGGCAATCCGTGCACTTGAGTTGTTGTTAATTTAGTACACGCAGAATGCAGGGAGTGGACGGCCCCACCGAATTGCTCACAGTGAACTCGACTTGAACTTCACACTGCTCAACCAGTAGTCGGTGTTAACCCTGTTGCAACTCACATGAACTCCACTGACACTAGATCAGAAGCTGAATTTCCTTCTCTTCTGACCAGTCCTTCCATGCAGCACTCAACTGAGTTTCAATCCCTGTTCCACCGTTTAGGGTGGTCATTTCTCCATCATGTACCAACGCGATGCCCACAACGGGCCAGGCAGGAGTGCAGCTTGAATTGGTGCTTGAATGACAGAGCTTTACTTCCATTCCTGATTGTCTAGAAAATGCATTCATATCTACTGATACAGCAGGACTGTGTGTCGGATGTCTTAACTTTAGGACGATAGTTCCGCTGCAATGTGACATCTCCCTTAGCCTTCCGAGTGTGTTTCGTTCAATCACCGCCCATGAACCGGTAACTTCATCATGCAGAAATGGTGACAACTGCATTTTTCATCAGAATTTTGTTACTAATGTATCCATTCTTTTCACAGTGCCGCAACGATTCATTGTTTGTGTCATGCGAATTTGTTTATACTTGACAAGCGAACCAGCAATAGCGACCTTGTCTACTCATTCTTAGTCCTTTTCCATCATTCCCTCACAGGACGTCTTACAGCACTTACATACCTAGAGCAAGTTAAGTGTTGCCCAGAATGAATAGGGTAGGGAAAATGGTAGATTTAGTTTATGTAACTTGTGCCGTTTCTTCGCCAATCTTACGTCAGTTCACATAACACCAGTGCTGCAATTATTGGGATTAAGCCTTTGTGGTTGAATAAATCCAAATTTCATTGCACACCAGTGGTAATTAGGAAAAAGCAAAGTAGATTTTTGTTTTACTACTGCAGATAGCCTACTTAAATGCTTTTTATAGACACAGAGATATTTGATATCAAAGCAAGTGCTGTCCCCAGACTAATCCAGTATTTCGATGGCAGGTTTTCTTACTTGCCGCGAGGCCACTCCACATTAAACAGTGCAAAACGGCTAACCTAATTTCCATTTCCACGCACGCACCACGTGTTGTCAGAATTTGGCGTTTTAAGTCGTACTTCATCATGCATTTAACCCACCCATCAAAATGGGCAGAGAAGCTAAAGTGTGTTGCAGCCACTTGAGTCGTCTGAAAGTAAGAGTGAAGATGAAAACGGAAAAACAAACCAAAACCCCTACATTGCCACTGTACAGTCTGAAACGGAAGATTAACCTGCCCTTTGAAATGTGGCAAAAGGAAATTCAAATGGAACAGTAAGTGCCACTAAATATTAAAGAGCGAAACGTTACAGCCTTGATGGAATATAGTTGTTAGCAAAAGTTCATGAAGCATTTGGCTGGAGTGTACTTGGCTGATCGTGCAGTCGGTAGCCTCGCCAGACCAAACACTTGCCTTACGGCAGTGGCTAACTCGAATCAGGCGCACATTCATGCTTTTCACTCGAGCGAACTCTGCTAATAGCGAATAAATCACAAGTCGGGGTTAAGATTCACTTAGTAAACCTCCGAGGCGCACGATGGAGAGGATTCCTCAACATGTACGAATCGAGATTTGCAAATACCTCGATGCCATGGACATCGTCGATGTGTGTGAGGCAATGCCCCACATGAGGTCGGTTCTCAGGTCTCCTACTATTAAAGGCATTTTGCGCGGTTACGTTCGGCGAATGCAGTGGATGGACGCAAATCTTTGTTGTATGCTGTATTCAACTCGTGCTTTTGTGAAGAGAGAAGCTGACCCAGAGTTGAATGCACAATCAGAAGGCAGAGTTCTATTCACTGCTCTACAATACTACCAAGAATGGTGCCAATTCACTCCGCAGTGCATAAACCATGTCCTATCTAATTGTGGCAGAAGCATCCGATTTCTAATGCTTGGGTGCTGCGTAATGGATTTGGGTCTCCTCCATCCTTTCTGACACTCCCTCGCTTATGCGACTCATAAGTGCGGACGCCCATTGCTACAGAACTACCCTGATGGGCCTGATTTTATTGAAGTGGTGGCTCACTTGACTAACTTTGTGATTCATATAAATCCCGAAAGCATAGAAGCATGAGATGCTTGTGATCTTAGGTCCTTCGCGACTTCTTACCTCTGTTCATTCGATGGTGTGGTGTACATGATTGATTCTGCATTGCAATGCCACTTTGGGTGCGGGCTTCCACTTGGACTAAGGCGCCTCATTTTCCGCATCAGTGACCTCGCTGCCAATAGGACGACTCGCCCTCCAATGCTCTTCATCCTCGACACGATTTCGGTGGCGACAAGAGATTTGACGTCTAGGGGTGACCATTTTGCTTATCTCATATCCAGCCTTCACAGACTTGAAAAAATTACATTGCAAGCGTCTGACAGATCTGCAGCGAGACTTACGCCTTATAACTGGTGGAGGGCTTGTCGTCTGCACCAACGGGGTGGAAGGTTCGTGGGGCTCTATGAGGTGTTCCAAATGGCAGCGTTGCAAATGGCCAATACTAGCGCTGCAGGAAGAAGTCAAGGACAAAAATTTAATTGAATATGTCTCCACTATGATTCAAGCAAATGCCTGCCTCTTTACGCAGTCGCGCTATTCTATGCTTTGCTTTGGTACACATGATTGCAACTCATCCTGGATGTTACATCGGAAGAGACAGAACAAGCAGCGGTCAAGTCTAGGAGGACCTAAGATAACAAGAATCTGTAGCTTCTATGCTCTCTGGATTGATATGAATCTCAAAGTTAGTCAAGTGGGCCACTACATTAACAAAATCGAGTCCATCAGGCTAGTTATGCAGCAATGATCGCCCACACTTATAAGCCACATAATGGAGAGAAGGCCAAAAGGAATGATTGGGACCCAAATCAATTGCGCTGCATCCAAGCATTAAAAGTTGAATGATTCTGCCACAATCTGATAGGACGTGGTTTATGCACTGCGAAGAGTATTGACGACATTCCTGTTAGAATCGTAGAGCACCTAGTAAAACATTTCCTTCTGATTGTGCATTCAACTCTGGGTCATCTTCTCTTCTTACAAAGGCACGAGTTGAACACAGCATACAACATAGTTTTGCATCCACCCACTGCATTTGTGTCACGTAACTGCGCAAAATGCCTTTGATGGTGAGAGACCTGAGAACCGACCTCATGTGGGGCATTGCCTCACACATTGACGATGTCCATGGCAGCAAGGTATTTGCAAATCTCGATTCGTACATGTTGAGGAATCCTCTCCATTGTACAACTCGCAGGTTTACTAAATGAATCTTAACCCCGACTCGTAATTTATTCGCAATTAGCAGAGTTTGCTTGAGTGAAAAGCATGAACGTGCGCCTGAATCGAGTTAGCCATTGCCGTGAGGCAAGTGTTTAGCCTGGCTAGGCCACCGACTGTACAGTCTGCCAGGTTTACTCCAGTCAAATGCTTCATGCACTTTCGCCAATAACTATATTCTATCAAGGCTGTAACGTTTTCCACTCTACTATTCAATGGCACTTACTATCCCATTTGATTTCCTTTTGCCACATTTTAAAGGGTGGACTAATCCTCCGTTCCAGACTGTGCGATGGCAATGTAGGGGTTTTGGCTTGTTTCCCCGTTTTTATTTTCCTCTTACTTTCTGACAGCTCAAGTGGCTGCAGCACACTTTTAACTCCCCTGCCCATTTCGATAGGTAGGAACAGTGCATGATGAAGTGCGACTTAAAATGCCAACTTCTGACAACGCATGGGGTGTGCATTCAGATGATGGAGCTAGCCTCCTTGGCATGAGCGTGTCTGCCAACGTCGGCCGCCTTGGTGACTTCAACTCGTTTCACTCTGTGGCGTAGCAAGCGTTGAATGCAATTGCATATAATTACGAGAAGGACAGCAATGCTACTCAATGTGTTCGACGCCTCCACAAAAAAGGAAAATGGGATTAAGTTTTAGCGTCATTTTTGATTAGTTGTGAAACAGTAGGCTGCATGCTTATCAAAGTTGCGCGAAAGTGTGTTGCCATTAGCGTCGCACGTTTACGTTCATTTTCTGAGAATTTGTTTTGATGTATAGAGAATGGCAATTGGTATCAGTAGCATTCCGAAACACCTGGATCGTTTTAAGTAAAAAGCTACGCATGCAGACGGGGCACACACTTGCATCGTTGTGGAACTTATTCTTCAAATCAGCCAAAGATCAAAATGCAGACAGATTATTTCGATGCATTCTTCTATAACGACACTGGAACTGCTTCGTAGCCTTACTGTGCTAATGATTAGCATCTTGGCTAACAAGGTATGGCTGTTCCATTAGCAGCAGCATAAGATGGGGATAATATAGAGATCTACAACCTGACAAGTTACATAAAACAGCAAGCTTTCATTCGGTATTTCTTAGTTCGGCGCTGCATTTTGATCGGGTTGATAGAAATAGCACCTTCGGTGTAAAAGCTTTCTGAATTCACATAAAAATATGCGTTGTGGCTACACAACTCGAATGAAGGACCATCACTTCACTATTTATCGTTCAAGAGCTTGTTAGATTCCTTCTGCGAAGTGCCCGTTGCTTTACACATTAAGGGGTAGAGCTGCTTCCTACCTCACATTCGCATTTGCTGACTATGAAATTGTTACTATCTTTTGGAAGTAGAGAAGCGAAAATGAAGCGACCGCTGAGATTTCACAGGTCTCAACGTTGGCTGTGGCCACCAGGCAGTGCATTAGATGTGATTTCGCTTGCACAAGTCGTTGACTAGTTCTAGCAAAGCGGGTCAGTCAAGATGCAATGGTAATATAAGCAGTGAGAAGTGTGCATATTCGCTGTTGGTAAACTGAAGGAATGACTGCGTTGCGGCGAATCCGTGCAAGTATGTGAGGAGGTGATATCGAGAAGTAGGGCGCATGATTTGCCTTTACACAAGACTCGCCTCAGCATGTTTGTCTGGTTATGGTCGTCTGATTGGTAAACAGAAATAGGGTGTATTGGACAGTGAAGATGGCACATTAATAAAAACTTAAAATGGATGTGTCTGCGTCTAGATAAAGAATTCTCAATTCATTGTGAGCGTTGCCATTCACTACGGTAGGAGCAGGTAGGATTGTCGTTGTCTCTCGAGGACCAAGAATGTGAAGCTTCTGATTGCAACAGACTCAGACACACCCAGCGCAGCAGATGAACTCAAGCCCATACTCCCGTTGAAAGGAGAGTCCACGATACTATCTTAATAAAGTCAGTAGAGAGGGATAAACGCGCAGACCGATTAAAGCATAAGTAATGACATGAGAAACTTGATAACTATGCGACAGTCACAAATGGGTTGGTGCACTCGCTATTATCAACCCCTTCATTAGTTGAGAAGTAGTCCGAATTCTGCCATTATCACATATATATATATATATACATCTGCAGCCTTATAAGTAGAAAAATTACACAAAATAATTACTCTGCCGTCAATGCAAGAAGGCGAACTGGGACCATACTTAATTACCAATTTCCTCTTCCTTGAGATACACTGGTGTCCTTGCACATCAATAAAGCACAAAATAGCAAGATATACATCAAAGAGCTTGCAGCGTTTTACAAGAACTCGCTTTCGCAGTTACGTGACACAAATGCAGTGGGTGGATGCAAAAATTTGTTGTATGCTGTATTCCACTCGTGCCTTTGTAAGAAGAGAAGCTGACTTAGAGTTGAATGCACAATCAGAAGGAAATGTTTTACTAAGTGCTCTACAATTCTAACAAGAATGTCGTCAATACTCTTCGCAGTGCATAAACCGCGTCCTATCTGATTGTGGCAGAATCATTCAACTTTTAATGCTTGGATGCAGCGCAATTGATTTGGGTCCCAATCATTCCTTTTGGCCTTCTCTCCATTATGTGGCTTATAAGTGTGGACGACCATTGCCGCATAACTAGCCTGATGGACTCGATTTTGTTAATGTAGTGGCCCACTTGACTAACTTTGAGATTCATATCAATCCAGAGAGCATAGAAGCTACAGATTCTTGTTATCTTAGGTCCTCCTAGACTTGACCGCTGCTTGTTCTGTCTCTTCCGATGTAACATCCCGGATGAGTAGCAATGGGTGCGACGGGTTCCATTGTAGGCGATACGGGCGATGTTGTTCTTTACGCTCTTTAGTACATATGACTGACGGCGCCTGCTATGACAATGCAGGGCGGAATCCATCGCGTCTATCACGAAGGAGAACTGATAGATGATGGCAGTGCCGAGAAGCGTGTAGAGGTGCTTGCTTTCTTGTTCATTCAACCTGCAGACATCTTTGCGTGCGCTATAAGCGAAATGTCTTTCACATAGGCGCTGTCTATGCTCATCAGTTTGCAGTTCAAGAGTCTTGCCAAAAGAACCGATGATACCTGGAATGCGTGTATTAATGCCAGACAGTATGTAGCAAAATAATATGTGAAAACTGGTTGGCTTCTGGCCCACACACTTTGTGCAGAATGGGTGATTCTGTCGGTAGTACCATACAATCTTACAAAGCGCCTCTACCTCCGACTCCGTCTCTGTCACTGACTCTGCCTTTGACCTCTTCTATATACTGATTGGCAGTCGACGAAGCTGAACCATTGTGCCTACATTGGGAATGCAGCTGAGGTCGGATATTAAACCCATGACTCTAAGTCAATGTACTGTTTCCTCAAACCATTGAAGCAGAAAAGAGGAATCTCACATTGTTTCCATTCACCGCCGCCATAATCAATGGATTTCCAGGTAAAGCACAGGCTTGATATTATAGTTTGGTGCCATGGGAAGGTGACAAGTGGCAGGGCACGCTTGTTTGATGTAGCCTAATATTACCGCCTCCCTCTATGCAGTCACTGAGAATAGGTCTTAAACCAATCTAACGAATAAGCAAGAATGTGACATTGCACCAAGCCAGCGACAGCTTACGGTCGCAGTTGTGGACCCTGCATCAGGTAACTTATGCAAAGAGAAAACAAAATCCGCATTACCTCCTCATTGTCGCCTTCTTTAGGCCTGATATGACAGGGCGAGCAGCACTTTTCGCAGAGTCATTTTTTAGCTTCCTAATCGCTTGCAATGTACCTAAGGAAGCGTGTGAAATATCTTCCAGACGTTGGTATTGCTGTCTTTGTGTGCATTGCGACAGTCATGGAATCACAATTGCAGACAATCGGTATTCGCCAATACCTCTTTCCTCACCGAATTCACCAAAGGTTGTTTACCTGTTCTCATTTCTACAAAAAGAGAAATTAGACAAAATCGAATCAATTTGAGCTTATTTGAACCACGCTTCACCCCGCCACTTTGCTTATGCTTAATCTAGTACGACGTTTTCACTTCAGTTGTTATGCTAATGGCAGTGTCGTCCAGGTCCATACCTGAGGAGCACAATTCATTTGAAGTTTCTTTACCCCATAATAACCTGCCATTTAAAATGACCAAGCAAAAGCATCCGCGCTATGTTGCCTAATTTTTAAGTACCATTTCCTACGATGCAAATAATCTGCTTTTTAGCATTGAGCAAGTAACAAGCAAAAAGTTTACTTAAAATGTCCCATCGAGTTAATAGAGTTGTGACGCTTGATACATCACTGATGTCGCTCGAATCTAAAGGCATTAAGTTGGACACTTCCTGTAAATCTGCACCACTTCACCATTGCCCGCCACATTAATATCGCATCGCAGACACAGTGCTTGATGGGATGTGCAGTAAACTTCGCTGTGTGAAATGCCGCTGCACTCAACTCTACTTCCAGTAGCCTCCAACGTAGGCGCCCACGTAGTAGCATTGCTGTTCATGCACCGCCTCACATCTTATCACGTTAAGATTTACTTAGTCTTTACTCGCCAAACACATTAAGAGATGTGCAGACATTTGTGGCTCGAGGGGTTTCGCTTCCACTTCACTCCACGTCCATCTGCCATGTTGGCATGTTCAGTTCCACAGGAAATACCACCAGAAGTGGTGGGAATGAATGGTGGGTGTGCATCGTGCTATAATTAAGTGTCACATCCACACAAGCCGTACTGAAGCACATGTTGTTAATGAGGGCTTTCTTAAATTATAGACTGTTGCTGAAAAGAGGCTACAGCGAGCTTTGGTGAACGAGTGTCAAACAAAACACTGCTGCCTATTGTGCTGCTTGGCTATCGTCGGCTGACTTCTACGACAGCAAGGAGTAGCGCATGAAGGGAAGTTGAGAGGTAGGGACGAAGCGAAGGAGAAGTGTGGTCGAGTGATTAAACGAGGAAGCAGTAATCCAATTTTATGCGAAGCAGGTGGCAATCGCAGCACTACTCGTGCTGATTTGAGTTGATTGAGGACAATTGGCATCGAGGCAGTGGAAATGGAATAATGGGATAACCTGCATTGGAATGTGAACCATTTCTAATATCAGCTGGCAGAGCTCGCAACACATCCTTCAAGCGAGGATCGCTAAAGATTGCATTAGTCTGCACCACCTCTCCTCTTAAGCTAAAGCTCACACTTTAAGCATCAGTTATGCTGAATTAGAGTTTGCAAAGTGTCAGATGTCAGAACAAGTTGACATCAATGGAGTGTAATTTCAGTGGTAAGGAACACATTCACTTGACTGCATTGGGTTTAGTTCATGTGGCATTTCCATCAATGTGTTGCATTTCAAAAGACGTGCCTTGACAGCAGCAAACGCTGCAGTGGCTTTTACTTGGTACCCTTCATCTACACATCTTCACATGTCAATCCATGAAACACACATTATTTTACATGATTGCGTTGCACTAATCGTGTCTTGGCAATGGACAGCAGTTGGAGCTGCATGGTGGTGTGGCAGGAGGATGGACTGTGGAGGAGAAGCACATTCTACTGCATTTGTGACTGCTATCCTGTCTTTGTTTATGTTATTGCAAGGCAAGTCAGTTAACATCCAACAAGCTTGGAACCAGTTGCTATGACCAACTCATGTAAAATGGCGTGGATACTAATGGTGTGGGAGGTTGTTTAACAAAATGCAGCTCACTCATTCCAAAATTGGGGTTGTTAAGAGCACAAGCTCTTTGAAAGTGTGATGTGGTTGGGAGGCACCCGCTCTGATCATGGGGCATACATCCAACTAATGGAGCTGCTGATAAATTACTCACTCGTGAAGTAGTGCTTTACAGAATTGTGAGGTAAAGCGACATCGCATGAGAAGGCAGTGCATTTCGTAGGGGACTTAAGTACCTCTATTGCAAAGTCGCTAAATTTTAGACCGTCTTGCTTCCACTTGCACTAATTTTGGAGATCCAACGTGGTAGGAACTTTCAACTGTATCGTACATCGCCTCCACTGAGTGATTTCGTATATGTGCTATAACTGGTTGGTCGCAGAAAAGGGTAAAATGGCATTAGATGCTGAATTAATCTGACTAAAGCTTGATGGCACATCGGTACGGGAGTTGGGCTGCTTCGTTGGATTGAAGCCCAAAGGATACTCAAACGAAGCCGTCGTTCTACCTGCCAATCGGCACCTTGCTTACACTTGCGTACTTCCTTTATTTTCTTTTTCCATCTTCTACACTGACCGTTTCACCACCACTTTGACTAGCTGCTTAAACATTCTTCAAATCTAACAAACATTTTAAAATCAGCCACACAAAAGACTTTGCGCTGGGTTGCATACTGATCCACCGACAATGTCCTAGGCAATCACAGAGAAGAAATCACTTAGTTGGACTATAGCTGCTGTTGCGCATTTCACTCGAAGCCATCAAAAGTTAGGCTGTCCTAAACTGTTCGCATTTTGGCATGAAAAGATGCACAACCGGTGATCAGCAGCACCGCCTCGTTAATATTTCACCATATAACCGGCATTTTGCTGATTCAAGCTGAAAAATGTAATCTTGAGTCAACTTTAAAGTCTTAGACACTGCAAGAGAATGAATTGTTTATTTGAAGTGCATCTGCCGCTTTTCTTATGGCTGCTAAAAGGTAGATCAACTAAAACTATTCCTGTTCTAGCATAAAAAAGAAGCACAAACCGTGCTCGGTAGCATCCTCTCGTTAAAATTCGGCCATCAAATCGGCATTCTGCTAATTCGAGTGAAACGAGGTTGTCTTAGCGCGCAAAAGGTCAACGTTTGACAAAAAACACGTGAGCAATGAAATGGAATGTAGCCTGGAACAGATTATTACAATGCAATCCTGTGTGCCAAAGCAAAGCGCGAGATAGCGATAGGGCATGAATGAACAGATTTTGCTCAAATCATATTGCAGGTGAATCTGCTGTCACATTTCGGCCCTGGCTGCTTCCTTCCACGCTGATGTTGGCGATTTGCAACGCGCTATTTGGAATGCCTCATACAGGTTCATGAACCTCCCATCCCGTTGGTGCAGACGACATGTTCTATACCAACTTTAAGGTGAGAAGCTCACTGTAGACCTACCATAACCTCGCAATGTAGTTCTGCAGAGTTTGTGAAGATGGCTCTGAGACGCTCATAATGATCAGTCCTAGACGTCAAATCGCCTGTCTCCTTCGATCTCGTGTCCAGGATGAACTACATTAGAGGGCGAGTCGTCCCAGTGGCAGCATGTGTGGTGATGCGGAATGTGAGGCGCCTTAATCCAAGTGGAAGGCTGCGTTCAGCGAGGCAACGCAGTGCAGAATCGGTCATGCACATAACACAGTCGAATGAGCATAGGTAAGAAATCTCGAGGGACGTAAGATGCGGAGCATATTCCCTTCTATGTTTTAAATATTGACAAAAATAGGAAAGTAAGACAAGTGCGTGACTGTTTTGATGCAGTTAGGACCAGCGGGGCTGATTATATATCATTTTGGTACGAAATTATTGGTCCACCATCCGCGTCCATTCCGCTGTGTGCAGGCATGAATGGTGCAAAGGTGAAGTTGCTAGAGCATATCTATGGTTTGTTGAAGCAAATCGGGACAGTTAAATCGCAGTGATAAGTTAAGCGGCGAGAAGTGCGCATGTTCGCTGTGGACAAGCTGGAGATGCGACTGGGTTGCAGCAAGTCTGTGCAAAGGGATGGGAGACTCATAAATATGATCTCAAAGTGGATGTGTTGTGTATTTAAAAAACGAATGCTTGACTGTTCATTAACCTAAACAATGATAAGTGAACAGATTTTAGCTTTTGGACAGTTAAAACACTGGATTTACACTTTAGTGCCTCAAACCTGCAGGTAAAATTGCTTCCAGACTAAATAATGGCACCGAAATGAACACTATGCTTTACTCATGAGGATTGCAATGCAAACTATGGTGAGTGCATGGAAGTCACTGCGAACGGCTGCGCAGGTAAAGCATATCACGCCAAAGAATAGAAGAGAGAAGTCATTGGTGGGTAAGGTAAGATCAAAAGCTCAAAATAAGACGTTCATGAAAATCAACAAATAAGTGTACCATTCATGCACTGCTTACTGAAATCCTCTACACGCGAATGCACGACGCCGTCGTAGTCTGACTGCTTGCTGTGGAATTAACCTCTATCTCCAGCGCTGTTAGTGAGGAATTGGAGCGAGGTCCACCGGCACCCACCTGATTGTTGAAGACGTCACACTCTCCATCAACTGCATGAGCCAACATGCACCTCAGGTTCTCCAAAATCATCACTCGTGTCCGTCGTCGTCTCCGTCTGTTTCGACCTAGCATTCAAGATTGGCGGTGATGGAGGACGACGTGTCGCATCGAAGGTGCTGCGAGTGAGGATGTTCATGAGGCTCCTCAACACATGCAACAGGTGGTGTCTACAATGGCACTGCAATGCAAAAATCCAATAAATACGTCACGAAGTGGAATCGGCACGTAGTGCCGAACTATTCCTCAATGTTTTTCCCTAAATGGGACAAGAATTTTGTGCCAATGCGCACCCAGTTAAGCAAACCTTCTGCACGATTTAATTGGCGTTTTAGTGGCACAAATCTGTGCGTTAAAAGAGGTGGAGTTGTTAAAATGCTAGGTTAGACACTCGACATTTGCTGACGTGTCCGTCATTGCAGCCACGAAATGAGTAGATCAGCAGAAGTAGGCTTAAGTGGGCCACAGGTACCTAACTGAAATTCAGAGAGAGTAATAACCGCTTTAGTTGGAATGGGTCCTTAAACCTACTTTTGGCATGTCTCAACCGACCGTATTTGAAATCTGAACAAATGATCAAAGTCATCTGTGTAGCAGTTGACCCTTGTTTAGAGGGTGATGAATTTATTTTGTGATGGATAAATTCTAACAAACACAGAGATATTTGGTGTCAAAGTAAGCGCTACCCTCAGATTATCTCAGTATTACGATGGCAGGTTTTCCCTACCTGCCACAGTGGCTGCTTCACAATAAAAAGTGCGAAACGGCTCACCAGATTACCATCCCCACGCTTATGCCAACGGAGACTAATCTCATCGTCTGAGTGTACACGCCACGCGTTGTCAGAATTTGGCATTTTAAGTCACACCTCATCATGCATTGTTCCTACCCATCAAAATGGGCAGAGAAGTTAAAAGTGTGCTGCAGCCACTTGAGTTGTCAGAGAGTAAAAGATGAAAATGGGAAAACAAACCAAAACCTTCTACATTGCCAGTGCACAGTCTAAAACGGAAGATTAACTTACCTTTTAAAATGTGGCAAAAGGAAATCAAATGTGGCAAATGTAAATCTAAATGGAGTGGTAAGTGTCATTGAATAGTAGAGTGGAAAACGTTACAGTCTTGATGAGATGTAGTTGTTGGCAAAAGTGCATGAAGCATTTGACTGGAATAAACTTGGCAGATTGTGCAGTCGAAAGCCTAGTCGGTCTAAACTCTTGCCTCACGGCAACGGCTAACCAGAATCAGGCGCACAATCATGTGTTTTACTCAAGCAAGTCTGCTAATAGCGAATAAAGCACAAGTCGGAATTAGGATTCATTTAGTAAACCTGCGAGTTGTACAATGGAGAGGATTCCTTAACATGTACGAATCGAGATTTGCAAATGTCTCGATGCCATGGACATCGTCAATGTGTGTGAGGCAATGCCCCACATGAGGTCGGTTCTCAGGTCTCTCACCATCAAAGGCATTTTGCGCAGTTACGTGAGACAAATGCAGTGGGTGGACGCATATCTTTGTTGCATGCTGTATTCGACTCGTGTCGTTGTGGAGAGAGAAGATGAGTCAGTGGTAGAAGCAGAGTCAGAAGGAAGGGTTCTTTGCAGTGCTATTCGATGCTACCAAGAATGTTGCCAATTCGCTCGGCAGTACATATACTATGTCTTACCTAACCATGGTAGAATCATTCGGTTTTTAGTGCTTGCATGCAGCGTAATGCTTTTGGGTCTCCTTCATCCACTCTGGCAATCCCTCGTTTATTCTGCTAAAAGCTACGCACGACAATCGCATCTAAACTACCCAGTTGGACCTGATTGCATTGAAACAGCAACCCGCTTGCCTTACTGTCATATCCATGTCAATCGAAGAAGCATAGAAAGAAAATATTCACTGTGTCTTATGTCCTTCGAGATTTCTTACCTATGCGCATTCGACGGTGTGGTGTACATGACCGATTCTGCACTGCAGTGCCGCGCTGGACGCAGTCTTCTACTTGCATTAAGGCGCCTCATATTCCGCATCACCAGCCTTGCTGCTACTAAGACGACTCGCCCTCCAATGCTCTTCATCCTGGGAACGCAATCGAGGGAGAGGAAGAGTTGATACTATCCGTGATTTGATTGGGGCAATTGACTCTCCATTTACAAAAGCCACGAATTCCTGATGTATTCACCACCGCACATCTGCATTCATCTTCAGAGAGCTAGAGTTTGACGTGTAAAGAACCGTCAAATTGTGGCAACATAGTTACCTATGCCACTTAATTTTAGGCAAATAAAGCTGTTTACGGCCTATAAATGTCATTTGAACACAATTGTAAGGATCGATGTGGCCGTTATTATGAGCACGTGTAAATTAAACTGGATACAAATTTCATTGTGCTGGAATCCGAATTCCTCTATACAAAAATAAGCTTGGCCATTCCAAGGATTCCAGTAATCCTAACAAGTGTCCACTACACACTAAGCAGCGCAGTCCCATGGGCGCATTTCGGTTGCGTTACTGTTGACCATGGATGGGCAGCCCACGTTTACATGCACACATAACACGATGTGCGAAAGCCCGAATCCCTCAATATAAAAATGGCTTGGCCTTTCTATGGCCTCAAAAAGGGCCTCTGCCTCTGATATCGCCTCTGTGAAAAACTGCATAGCATTGCATTCGGCTACTGCGTTCGTTGCACAGATTCACGTAAGATGCTTTTCCATGATGATATATTTGACGTTTCTCTCAATGCTAGACATCGTCTTGCAGACATTGGTGAGATGCATGCTTGTGAGGCACTTACAAAACGCCTCTACATCGTAGTCGTGAATGCAGAATTTAATGCGCGTGGTTGCCAACCTGTAAAGCACTCTCTTCGAGTAAAGTTGAAATGGAGCAATTCCGACATTAAACGCCTCCGATTCAATGACGCACATTTGAAAAGGCGAGTTCTCATTGCTTACGTCTAACTACACTATCTCTCTAAAGAGAATCTAAAGCGGATGTGAGACCACACAAGTCGATTCTCGTTTGCACTTGTAAATGCTTTTAAACACATGTCTGCATCATTTGAACACTCTATTCATTCCATTGCTGAACATTGTGTGGTTTCAAGACCGACGTTTCAAATATATGTGCTCAGGTTTCACCCCATTCAAAAGGCATACTTTTGCTGCATAGGAGTCTGCCCATGATAATAAGATAAAACTTGAGTATTTTGACGGGACTCGGTGAAATTGAAGTTAAAGCTTGAAGGACGCTGAATCAGAACAGAGAGTTAGTCGTCTAGGCGTAATCATGTTAAATGTCCCTTGGTCAATCTCTACAGACAAGTCAATGGTGTTTTTCGTAATAGTGGGAAGTCTTTGCAGCGAGCGCACCCACATGTGATTGGTGGAGAATGCAGCCTCTTCACCAATAAAATGGCATTTTCGTTGACGTGCATGAGACGTCCCATTAAGTCTCGTTGCAAATCGCCATTGCCGCTGGTGAGGCAAGCAGCCATAAGCAAAGTGAGGGTCACCACAATTCTTTAGCGCTTTCGTCTGCAGTAAGTGTAGAGTCGCTGTCTCCCTGCCTGTCAAATGCTACCTCCAGCAGTACACAAAGACGTGACACTAGACTAACCGTGGTGGTGTGTGACTCAGCACAATTTGTGGTAAATAAGCAAAGAGATAATTGAAGTGAAAGTGAGAACGATGCTTAAAATCCCGATGCCTCTACTCAGACACCACTGTTGCTTTTCTCATAAATTGGACTAACTTCGCTAACACTCAGGTGAATGCTGTGTTCCACAGTCCTGACAGCCTCAATTCGCGATTCACGATGCCAATTTGCATGCAAGTGAATTTTGCGAGAGGCTGCTCTTTAAGAGGCAAAAGTATGTGAAATATATGTTAGCAATAGGAAGCGCAAACATTGTTATTATGCTACTGCGCATGAATGTTGCAAATGCTTTCTGATGATGGATGATTAATTGGAGGGGAAGGCCATACACATCCCTGGGATAGCGGAGCAGGGCGGTTAGAACTTGACGAAACATGCCTCCACTCTTGGTGTGTGCCTTTTTGCCTTGCAAATTTACCCGGAATTTTACTTAAATGCGGAGTGTGTGAGACAAGCTAAGAACGGATCGCCGTTGCACAAGCGAAAGGCCAAAACGTCATAAACCCTACCTGATGAATGGAGCCCCAAATGTATTGCAAATGATGCCCCTTGCAACAGTGGCTGAAGTTAATTGTGAGAGTCGAAGATATCTGCACGGGAATTAGCTCTCCTCATCTGTCTGCTGAAACGCTCTTTTGAGGAAAGGAACTTGCATGCGTAAGCATTTATTTAGCAGCGCTACCAAATGCATTTGCATGTTGGGTGAAGGATGTAAATTGCGATTACTGAGTTCTCATTTGGCTCCAAACACTTGGAGTCAGAATATTTTATTCCTACCATGGATTAAAAGGCCTAACTAACTTCTTTTGCACCGATTCGATGATGTGGTTTAACCAAGAGGCATTCTGCAGTCAATCTACTCCCACTTTTCGCACATCCTTATTCGTTAGATGTCTTTATCGCCAACGGGTTCGGCATGGAAAAGTCTTTTTGCATATAAGTGATTTACCTTTGTTCTTAGTCTATAACATGTTTTCCTTCTTCGCCTCAAGGATAGCTTTTACCAGACCTCGTACGTGAACTCATTGTGGACCGCGCCTAATTCACCCATAATACCACTGAGGCTAACTCACTGGCTAGCCATCTAGCTTTTAGTCAGAAGCAAAATGCAACATTTCGTCAAAGGGAGGTCAGTGAGAGAACTGTATCAGACGTCCGCTTCAATTTACTTGTTCTTCTAGGTTCCCGAAACAGTGGCCTTGACAGGTCAACACGCATGGCGAATCATTCACTGACCCTGTCTCGCGTTGAGGGTGGTTCGTCCACATTGGAGAATGAGGAAGCAGAAGCAAGCGTCTTAATTGAGCAAAATATGTGGAGATAAACGTAAACGTTTGATCTAATGAACTCATTTTTACCTGAGAGACTCTAAAAACTTGAAGTTGTACTGGAGTAAACCTAAGTGGTTGAAGGTGTTTCCAAATGAATGGGCCACACGCGCTGGGCATCGTATTAATTCTCTTAGTTTTCTATCTCGTACTTATAAGATGCCCTGCAGATGCAGACCATCAGGGCGAAGTATTGCACCGTTTGATTATCTTGACACACCTCATGACCGAATTCATGCTGCGCACTGCCTCACATAAATTGACGATGTCTGTGCCATTAAGGTGTTTGGTATCAAGCCAACTAAATGACAAGGCCATGGTGTCAGCTTGATAAATCCACTTGTTTAGTTACAGGTGATTGTGGAGTCAATGGTATTCACATCGTCGAATGCTTCTTTGTGGCAATATCAGTAGGTGGTGTGACGAGCACTATTAAAGCAAATCTGTTCAGTGTATGCTGTGCTAATTTTGTGGGCGATGAGTAGGGGAGAAGAGAGTGGGGGAAGTATATGTAGAGATTGCACATGGTTTATGCACCCACAATTTGCATCGATAGAGGTGCCAAAGTTTTCAACTCAAGCACCAAGCTTTATTTCGTTTTTGTTGCTCTTCAAAAGGAAAGCATATCGTATTCAAAGTCCCTAAGTGGAGTGCATAAAATAAAGGACGGTTGTTAGTTGGGGTCCCCAAATGCAACGACGGAGAACGACGTGACCATTCATGAAGCGTGTTGTGACACGCAGATGCGTGCGCATGACCCACTCACTTGGCCTCAGTGTTTGATCTTAATTACTTGAGATGCTATGCTTCGATTTCTCCCCGAAGATGTGATAACACTTAGTATCGAACAAGACCATGCTATCTGCTTTCGTACATAAGGACGGTAAAACTACTAGCATAATTGGAAGGTCATGTTGAGCCATCAAGGCACAGCGTCCGAGGAATGAAATGCTCGAGTTCATTGCATCAGGAAATAGCATCTCCCAAGTACCGTATCTTAGCGCGAGGGCAATTCGTGAACTCAGTGACTAGCCGTGAAAAATCTACTCCCTCTCGCATACAAAGCCTCATAACATAGCAGCACATTAAGGCAAATTTTTGATTGAAGACTAACTAATCAAAGCTGAGACTATTCAAATAGAGCTTGCCCACGCGTCTCCAAAGTCCTGCTGGACAGTATTCTATGAGGATGGTAAGGAAACCGATTCATTGCTGAAGCAGTGTAGATTTGGCAGGTAGAAAGCGCTGGTCTGATATCTATGTAGTCAGTTGTACCCAAAACAACTGCACATAATGGTAACCGAAATTCACCAATTGCCAATTCAAATGCCTCATTCATTTGAAATAAACCAATAGCCTAATATGCCGCATTCTACCTTACAAGGTGATGAAGTTCTCGTTCAAAATTGTCCACGACAAGAGACAGGCTGTGAATGCATTAGCTGAGCAATGTGTTGGCATTGCGAATCTCTGCTCGCCTTCAGTGAAATCGTGCCATCGAAATGCAGAGCCAGATTAGCTGTCCAACTAGTAAAACATTCTTCAAATCTAGCAAACATTCTTTAAAACCAGCCACACGGAGGATTCTGTTCTCGGTTGCAAATTGATCCACCATCAATGCGCTAGGCAATCCCAGAGACGAAATCGTTTGGTTGGATTATATCTGCGGCTGCGTGTTTTACTCAAAGCCGCCAAAAGTTGGACCGTCCTAATCCGTCCACGTTTTGGCATGAAGAGAAGCACAACCGGTGATCAGTAGCACCCTCTCGTTATCATTCGCCCACCTAACCACCGTTTTGCAGATTCAAGTGGTAGGAAGTCATCGCAGCAGGCCGAAGGTTAAAGTTTAACAGAACCACACAAGCAATGAAACGAAATCCAGCCTGAAACACAATACAATCCCATGTACCAAAGCAAAGTGTGGGATAGCGGGATGGCATAAAAGGACAGGTTTCTACCTGAATCGCACTACAGGTGCACTCGATGACACATTTTATTCTTGGCTGCTTCTTGCAGCGTCGATGTCGGCTATTTGCAACGCAGCCATTTGAAACGCCTCATACAGATTCACGAACCATCCATCCTGTTGGTGCAGATGACACACCCTCCACCAGTTATAAGGTGGTAGTCCCGCTGCAGTTCTGCCAGACCTTCGCAATGCAATTCTGTCGAGTCTGTGAATACTGGCTATGAGACGCTCAAAAGACTCACCCGTAGAGGCAAGATCTTGTGTCTCTTGCAAATTTATGTTCAAGATGAAGAGCAGTGGAGGGCGAGTCATCTGTTTAACAGCGAGGTTGGTGATGCGGAAAATGAGGCGTTTTAATCCAAGTGGAAGACTGCACCCAACCTGACATTGCAGTGCAGAATCGATCATGTACACCACACAGTCAAATTTACGGAGATAAGACGCCTCGAAGGACCTGTGATAGCGGTCATTTCTCCCTTCTATGTATTCTTCATTGATATGAATCTCAAAGTTCGAAAAGATAGCGACCCTTTCAATAAGATCAGGTGCAACGTGGTAGTTCAGTTGCAGTGGTCTTCCACACCTATAAGCCACATAATGGAGAGAAGGCCAAAGGGGATGAAAGGGACCCAAATCCATAACGTTGCATCCAAGCATTAGAGATCGAATGGTCCTGCCACAATCAGTTAGGACATGGTTTATGTACTGCGGAGTGAATTGGCAACATTCTCGGTAGTATCGTAGAGCAGTGAATAGAGCCACTCCTTCTGATTGTGCCTTCACCTCTGGGTCAGCTTTTCTCTTTATAAAAGCACGAGTTAAATACAGCATGCAGCAAAGTTTTGCGTCCACCCACTCCATTCGCCGAACGTAACTGCGCAAAATGCCTTTGATGGTGAGAGACCTGAGAACCGACCTCATGTAGGGCACTACTTCACACACATTGACGATGTCCATGGCATCGAGGTATTTGCAAATCTCGATTCGTAGGTGTGGAGGAAGTCTGTCCATCGTGCACTTCGCAGGTTACTAAATGGTTCATAGCTCCGACTTGTAATTTATTCGCTATTAGCAGAGTTCGATTGAGTGAAACGCATGAATGTGCGCCTGATTCGAGTTAGCCATTGCCGTGAGGGAAGTGTTTATCCTGGCGAGGTCACCGACTGCACAATCTGCCAGGTTTACTCCAGCCAAATGCTTCATGCGCTTTTGCCATCAACTATATTCCATCAAAACGTTAACGTTTTCCACTCTACTATTCAATGGCACTTACTAATCCATTTGATTTCCTTTTGCCACATTTTAAAGGGTGGACTAATCCTCCGTTTCAGACTGTGCGATGGCAATGTAGAGGTCTTAGTTTGTTGCCCCGTTTTCATTTTGCTCTTACTTTCTGACAACTCAAGTGGCTGCAACACACTTTAACTTCTCTGCTCATTAGGATGGGTAGGAACAATGCATGATGAAGTGCGACTTAAAGTATTAGATTCTGACAACGCGTGGCGCGCGCATTCAGATGATGGGGTTAGTCTTTGTTGACATAAGCGTGGGCATGGAAATCTAGTGAGCCGTTTCGTACTGTTTAGTGTGGAGCAGCCATCGCGGCAGGCAAGGAAAGGGTGCCATTGAAGTGTTTAAATAATCTGAGGGTAGCACTTGCTTTGATATCAAACATCTCTGTGTTTATTTGAAGCATTTAAGCAGGCTTTCTGCATTCGCAGAAGCATTTGCCATTTTCTAATTATCACAATGTGCAATGCCATTTGATTCAGTCAACCACAAAGGCTTGATTCCAATGTTTACTGCACTAGTGCAATATCAACTGATGGAAGACTGGCGAACGAACGGTACATGTAACGTAAACTAAATCTGCCATTTTCCCTACCCAATTCGACCTGGACAACACGTAACTTGCTCTAGGTATGTAAGGGCTGTTAGACGTCCTTTGAGGAAAGGATGGAAAAGGACTAAGAATGGGTAGACAAAGACGCTATTGCGGGTTCCCTTGTCAGGCATATACAAATCCGCATGCCATAAAAAATGAATCGTTGCGGCATTGTGAAAAGAATGGATATACAAGTGACAGATTCCGACTTAAAAATGTAGTTGTCGCTATTTGGCGTGTTGAATTTATCGGTTCATGGGCGTTGATTGAACGAAACACACTGGAAGGCTAAAGGAGACGTCACGTTGCAACGGAACTATCGTCCTAAACTGAGGACATCCAACGTACACTTTTGCTGTGTCAGTAGATATGAATACATCCTCCAAACAATCAGGAATGGAAGTAAAGCTCTGTCATTCAAGCACCGAATGAAGCTATACTCCTGCGTGGCCCGTCGTGAGCATTGCGTTGGTACATGATGGAGTAATGACCACCCTAAACAGTGGAACAGGAAATGACACCCAGTTGAGTGCTGCATGGAAGGACTGGTCAGAGGAGAAGGAAATTCAGCCTCAGATCTAGTGTCAGTGGAGTTCATGTGAGCTGCAACAGGGTCAACACTGACTACTGGTTGAGCAGTTCGAGGTTCAAGTCCAGTTCACTCTGAGCGATTCGGTGGGACCGTCCACAGCCTGCATTCCGCTTGCATTCAATTAACAACAACTGAAACGCAGAGAGTGCCGATTTGTAAGCTTACATACATTTGGGTGGATAATGTGGAGCCTTCGAATTCCTAATGCGTGTTTTAATGCCCGTTCCACAGCTGTCAAAACTCATTTGTCCTCGCTGCCCACCTTCGCATCATGCTAACAATCAAGGACGATAAATAAGTAGTCTGATGTTCTGCTAGCATGTTGTATGCATGAGTAAACGGGAACGTGGTATGGAAGCGCATGAGTTGCATGTGATGGGTAAGCGTAGGTGCATAAGAAGGGAAAGGGATAAATTTAAAGCCTTCGTTAGTTCTTCGCAGGCTTTTTAGCGTTGTAGAGATTAAAGTTGGCTACTTGAGGACGAATTTTCGCCATTGTTTACGGTGACCTGAACTGGAATCCTGCTCTGTCTACTCAACCGCCACTGGTGTTCACCATGCATCTCGGATGAACTTCGTTTGCATACGGTAGAATGCTGAGTCCTACATTCCTTGGACATTTGGACTAACTGCTTGCCAGTATCTGCTCACATTTCATGGTAACCACTTGCACATGGGGTAGTTCCGAGTGCAGATGCTCCTAAAGAGACAAAGGAAGGCAAGATACATGTCAGTGAATAGGAGCGAGTGCGTGTTGGAAAGACTTCGCTTGCCAAAGACTTGAGGTGGAGGAGCATACGCATCTCTGTGATAATGCAACTAGAAGCTTGGAACGGGACCTAACAGGCCTGTTTCACAAATTAACTCGAAATTGTATTTTGAAAGCAAGTGTGATCGCTCAGAAAGTACAATTTTCCCATACAATAAAGAACCGAAATAAAGCATAAATTTGTCCAACTCCTGTAGCTATTTGTCCCACAGCAATGAATAGCAACGGTCACAATTAATCAAGAATTCCTTTTTAGGTTTTGAGCATGGCCATTCTAAGATTTCATTGACATGCTCGTCTCGATATCCGCTGATCTGCCAGCATTAATCAAACAAACATGCATGCTGCAGGTTTTGTGTTGCACTTGCTGACACCATCAACTGATCCCTACCCACAGACTTGGTGCAAACCAGCCACGCAATCAGTTGATCCACAGCGAATGTTTACAAGCAAACTCACCAGAGCTGCCGTCGAGTTCTGTGAGAACTCAGTGACCGCCTCAATTTCGTTAATCTGCTTTCATATAAAAGTAGCAATTCCACAGGCAGCAAATCCATTTGTAGTATAGATAGCAACTGCACCACATAGACTCTTAGCCGAACTGATTATGACCAGATCATGGAAGATAAATGGTCACCTGAATGACTTTCATCCCCCTTGAGCAGCCGTAAAGTATGCTTTTGATATCATCACCGTGGGCTTCTACTTCAAGCCTATTGTTGCTAGTAAATATAGTCAAAATGTAATGCCAAACTGAGGCATACTTATGAAGTCGTAGGCCGCTTTACTGTCCTCCTTTCAATACTGTGGAAATGAAACCGCCTTGCGTTGTTAGCAACGGAGTTGGTCATCAGCACAAGGAGCTAAGAAGTAAACGCAGCTATTTTTTAAGTAAACACCTCTAAATGCACTGGATTCTTTTTGTTTTTTGCCTAAATCCGTGACTAGGTCATAAAGAAATGTAGGACGATGCTGTAGAGGCATGCATAGCTTAATGTCTAAAAGCGATTCAAGCGTATCGAAACAACGCTGCAGTCGTTTGGGATTCGTTCGCAGATACAAACGTGCGATGCTAAATGCAGCGTGCTTTAGTGTGTCTTTAGTAAACGGACAGTCCAGTGCCTCACAACCGTCCACAAAACAGCATTAAGTCCTGCTCTCAGCTCTTCATTCCACGCGGACATTGAACCATTTAAGCAGTATTGCCTAGCCACTCGTAAATTTGCAATTTTTTCTAACCACATTTATAGCGCCAGAATGGGTGTGAAGCGTGACATCTACTTCAGCTCTTTAAATGCACCATCATGCTCATTCCACCCCAAAAAAGGACTTTTGTCCGCTTTTTTGGTTAGCGTAAACCTCTCAGTTGTTTGTTGATCAGTTTGCTTGGTCCTCAGACATTTGGCTCTTTATTCCATGAAGCTGACCAAGTCCTGTTGAGGAGGACTTTCTTGGGGCTTGATTTCAACACTGCGCCTCGCAAGGAGCCAACACCAGTTTTGGCTTGACATTGTGCTCTCAACTACCTCACCTGAGGAGGAAAGCAGCATCCAAACAGATTGTGCAATGCTACATTACAGAGTCGAAAAGGCATATGACGTTTTTCATGGGCTCTATTTGATAACCAAAAGCTGCACATTCCTCCTTCTTTCTGCTACTTCCCCTTGTCATTGTCGTATCTTTAAATTCGGCGTGGCGAAACACTTCAGCTTGTGCAGGAAATTCTACAAGTCGATGCTATGGAGTTGTAAAATGCGTCTTCCTGCGTTACTGCACTCTACTTTCCATAGTCGACGCGTCGTTCTAGGCTAAAGGACAGGCTCTGAACTGTTTGGACTAAAGATTTCCTTCGTAACATCAAAACCGTCTCAAATCTTGCTGAAGGCAAATTTAACAGCCAAAAAAGGAATTGAGGTCCATGCAGCTGTTTCATTGCCGATGGAAGGCGCTGGTGACATTGGCAACGCTAACTTAGAGGTCGTAACCATACCCGTGAGCAACTTGGACGTCACCAACAACGTAGATAAAGGACTTTGTGAAGTGCTGATTAAGTGCGCATATAGAGTTCCATGGCGCGGCATTGCGAGGCATACATTGGTCATGGCGAGACTAGGCCCACCTGACAACCACACAGATACACCACCTCCTCTGCCAGAAGGAGCCAACCATCTAGTTGTAGGGGTGATGCAGGATGATTTTAGAAGCCATCAAAATCACCATAAGCCTCTCATTTCGTGTGGGCATAGAACAATGGAAGCCTAGAACGACGCGTCGACCATAGAAAGTAGAGTGCAGTGACGTTGAAAGACGCAATTTCACAATTCCACAAAAACGACTTGTTGAAGTCCCTATACAAGCTAAAGTGAATCACCACGCAAGTAAAATCAGCTGAAGCCGAGAGTAAAAAGGCAGCCTTTGCATTGTCACACACAACCTATGGAAAACATGCGCTGCCTTTTGGACTCTGTAATGCAGCATTGTCTACTCTATCTAGATGTTGATCTCGTTCTCATTTGAGGTATGTGAGAGCACACCGTCAGCCTGGAACTGGTGTTGGACCATCCACGAGATTAGAGTTCACACTAAACCCCAAGAAAGCCTTTCCACGCAACGTTTAATCAACTTCACGCGATAGTCAGCCAAATATCTGAAGACTATGCAATGTACAATGTGGCCACCACTGATCAACAAATAACTGCGGGAGTTACATTAACCAAAGAAAAACAGACAGAAAGTCATTTGAAGCGGTAAATTGAGCATGATGGTGGATATAAAGAGCTGAGGCGAAATCATGCATCACACTGATTCTGACTGCCGAATTTCGATGCAAGCGACCCACGGCTCGCCCGGATTCGAACGCGTGCAATGCAGCCGTAAATAGCGTGTTCTAACAAAAGGAAAGATGGAATGAAAACATCAGTGCTTACGAGAATACCCGAATCGGGCAAAAAAAGTGGGACGGAAAGGTGTAGCACAGTATCGGCTGTTTGATGTTTTTGCAATGATTTGACACTCAAGACTACCTGACAACGGAGAAGTTTATGGTGAGAACGGATTTGTCAAGCCCTTACCTTATCAAAACCAAAGCAACAGAGACCATTCAGTTGTATGCTGGCATAAACATTTGCAGTAGAGCATGGTGATGCAGATGTTATGCCTCACAGAACAGTCATGGCAGAACTGGGCAACGTTGTGCAGTGCATCATTGGTGTGAGAGAACCAACCATAAGCAGAACTAAATAATTGAGCAGGGTATCTGTCGTGATAAGATTTTGGTGTAAGAGAGTTTCCCACCATCCTCCTACAATCTCCCAGTGGGAGAAATCACCCCATCAAGCATGGCAATCAGACATATTTGGCAAGAATAGCCCAAAAATTACTGCGCCACTACCATATGTGAGATCCTAATTGACTTCATGATCACGAGCCTTTTGTGTCTTCTTTTAGCAGACTTTCTGGACTGGCGTCAACCTCACTCTTGGACCGCAGAGGATAGCTAACTGGATCACTACCTTCTCATAACGTTTTTATGCAGCAGGTGGTAAAGCCTTATTCCCTTTTTCATTATGTCTACTGGCTTGGAAACACGATGAGGTGGCTTATGTAAGGACCAATTCTGCAAGAATACCGGGTCGCCTTGTAATTGGGACGATGCCTGTGAGAAACGCACAACTTCACGATTTGTCTTGAATATAATTCCTGTCTTGGCTTTGAACACGGCTGCAACATTGAGTTTGCCAACGTCGATCGCCCTGGTGATTTTAACGTGATGCACAGCGCGGCGTGGCTTAGGTTAACAGCAATTGCATATTTAAGAGATGGATGGCAATACTGCCTGATTTTTTCGATGTCCTCGTAAGAAGGGGAAATGACCGCAAAACTTAATGCTGTTCTGTGGTCTGTTGTGAGGCACTGGACTGTCCATTTACCAAGGACACACTAAAACGCGCTGCATTTAGCATAACACGTTCATATTTAGGAGGAAAGTAGTGTTTAACTTGCGACGAATCCCAAATGACAGCAGCAGTGTTGCGAAACATTCGAGTTGTTTTTAAGCATGAAACCATGCATGCTGCTACAGCATTGTCCTGCATTGCTTTACGACCTGGTCAACAATTTAGATAAAAGACGAAAAAATTGTCGGAATGTTTAGAGGCATTCCTTTATGCAGTAACTGCGTTTACCACTTTTCCCCTTGTGCTAATGATCAACACCGTTGCTAACAGCACAAGTCAGTTTCATTACCGCAGTATGGGAAGGATGATATTCAAGCGGCCTATGACCTCATAAGTATGCCTCAGTTCGACACTCTATTTTGATTACATTACTAATAACAACAGGCTTGAAGTAGAAGCTCACTGCAATGGTATCAAAACATATTATATGAATGCTGAAGAGGACTGAAAGACTTTCAGGTGACCATCTTTCTTCCATAATCTGATCATAATCAGTTCGGCAAAAGGTAAATGTGGTGCAGTTGCTATCTATACTACAAATGGATTTGCTGTCTGCGAAATTGCCACTTTTCCATGGAAGTAGAGTAGTGAAATTTGAGGCAGCCACCGAGTTCTCACAGAGCTCAACGGCAGCTCTGGTAACCACACAATGCACGAGAGTGGGAAGGTGAGCTTGCTTAAAAACCTTCGCCGTGGATCAACTGATTGCGTGGCTGGTTTGCACCAAGTCTGTGGATAGAGATCAGCTAGTGGTGTCAGCAAGTGCAGCACGAAACCCGCACATACTAGCAGATCTTGGAATGGATATGTTACGCACCCAAAAAAGAATTCTTGATTTATTGTGACTGCTGCTATTTATTGCTTTGGAGCAAATATCTAGAGGAATTAGAAAATTTTATTCTGTATTCCGCTTTTTTCTTGTATGAAAAAGTATGCTTTCTGCGCGACCACACCTGCTTTCAAATGCAATTTCGAGTTAATTTGTAAAACAGGCCTGTTAGGTCCCGTCTCAAGATTCTAGTTGCATTATCACAGAGATGCGTATGCTCCTCCACCTACCAGGTGTAGAATTTCTGCATTTGATGTTTCTCTGCGTCAAAACAGACTATGACTCCTTTGTTTGGTTTGAGCGTTTCATGTCAACTCTAAGTGCCGGCTACTAATGTACTCTTGTCTCTCGCCACCATGTATTAAGAAGCACGCCTTTCAATCTTGGACCCATTTAAGCAGTATCGCACGACCGTAAGATTTGCTCTCAAATGAGTTCAACTTAGTGTCTTTTCCATTTAATGGTCCTGTCTTGTAATAGTTTTCCAAGTGAGCAAGCCATTCGATTCCATTTAGCTAAATCAATTGCCCCGCCTCTCAGTTACATGTCGCCTCTTGTTGTCATGGTATTAGTTTTCTCCCGTTTTCTAGGAAATTTACGTAAAATGAAGGCTTCGAAACAAGTTTTGCAAAAGATTTTGAATGCAGGTTGTGTTTTCTAAACTAAGTGGTTTCAGAATTCAATGCCCTTTTAGATGTTGCATGACTAGGGAACGGGGTGCCTCCTGCATCCTAAATGCCTTCCACGCAGTTAATTCTGACTTCATTAATTGTGAATGACTTTAAGGCTAAACTGTATAGGTGCTGCGCAGCTTTTGTTTGGGAAGCTAAATTGTTCATGTGCCTGTGTAATTACAGGCTGCTTGGTACAATGGTACCCTCCACGGAGCTCATAGATGAGAATTTCTGGAGGGTGCACTGCTAGGCCAATCAGTGAAGCCCCTTCGACAGCACCTACTCGACAACCAATCGCTGATCAATCCAAAGAAACTTTTCTTTCTCGATTTTGGCCTACAATGCTGAAATGAGCCTGCTTAGAGCATGTCAGATGGCTCCCATTCCTCCTAGTGAAGTAAATTTCGGCTTCCTTGGCGAATCACGCATCCAAGATAATTATGGAGTATAATGCGTCACGAAGAATGACGACCATGTGTGTCTTCCTGGAAATAAACACAAATGCTAAAAGCGACGTCACACCTCTTTGCGTCTAAAAATAATGTAGACTATGAGCCGGAGGTCTACACAAACCTCGAGCAGTGTTACTTTGACCAATTAAGGCTACAATGAAGATGAATCTGACCTCTCGATCATCCTCCAGCACTTGAATCTACTCCAGCCATTCCTGTGCACAACATCACATTTGACCTGGTGCACTTGATGTGGTGCAATAGAATAATTCATTTTCAACTTCATTCTAGCAAAGTGCATTCATACTTTGCTTGGTGTTCTGTGCAGCTCAAAGGGCTTTCAAGCTGCACGGATGTGCAGAAAGCCCAGAAGACTGGAGACAATAAGGGCAAAGTAATTGTGAGGTGTAGGATCTGACTTCCTCCTCATTAAAATTTCCACCCTTTCTTGCCGATGTAGCTTTTCCATTCTCAAGTTGTGAATTAATCTGTGTGTTGAGGCATCCAATAAGTGCTGAGAAGATGGTGGATTAGACTCCGTTTGATGCATGTCGAGACGTGCCTCACAGGCATTAATACCGCCCACAGGGAGCGCTGAGGCGAGAGCGCACAAGTCTCTGTCTACCGAATTGTGCGTAGGGCCTGAAGGTGCGTTTGTCATTGAATCCCTTCCAGGTGTGGATCTCTGTCACGCTTTGTACGTTTCCCGTAGGGTTCTTCTTTTTTGCAATCCTAATAAAGGGCTGAAATTCCACTGCAGTGAGTGAAGACGTTGTCTCCTTCCAGATAAGGTGGAAGTAAAGGAAAATGAGGATGCACTTTTGCGATTAAGCCGTGGCAGCCTGCACTAAGATACAAGCGCCTTTCCAGCCAATAGGCTTCCGACTACTTCCCCTTACTCGATCTCAGCACCCTGTAATGAAATCCGCAAAAGGAAAGAAAATAGCAATTTATTTAATGCGTATAGCCGATTAGGTTTTATCTCCTGTCAGCTCAAAGCAGGCACCTACATTTGATTTCCTGTGATACTAGCTCACTGGTGTAACCGCATCCGACGCTCTTCACATCTACCTAGTCTCTCTCATCCAATCACTAACGCTGTCTCTTTCTCTCTCTCGCTCTCACCATGTTCACTTAAATGGTAGCATTTGACTTAGAGAGAATCTCAAATGAGAGCAGCAGTGTCGCGAAATAGGTAAATCGTTTTTGGGCAGGAAGCTCTACATGCTGCTACAGTATTGTCCAACATTGGTTTATGACCTAGCCAACAATTCAAGCAAAATACACTTTGTCGACGAAATATTTTTGGGTTTCCTTCTGAAGAAGCTGTGCCCACCTCTTGACGCCTTGTGCTAACAATTAAGACCTTGGCTATCGATGCACGGCTGTTCCATCAACCACAGCCTACATCTTCATAAATGTGCTTTAGTTCGGCTCTACGTTTAGGTCGAGCTTAGTACGAGCAACAGGCTTAAAGTAAAAGCCCTTAGAATGGATATCAGAAGATATGATTTGTGAAAGGCCCAGACGAGTTGGGGACTTTCACGTGATCATTTATCTTTCATAATCCGGTCATAACCGGTTTGGTGAAGTGTTTGTGGAACAGCATTAAGTGGCATAGCTACCGTCTACTTTCGAACGGACAATCAGGCTATGGAATCGCCACTATCTCATAAAATTAGAGCAGCAAAACTAAGGCGGCCACTGAGTTCTCACAGAACTCAACGGCAGCTGTGGTGAGCACGCAATGCATGAAGGGTAAAAATGTGAAATTGTTTGAACACATTCGCTGCGCATGAATTGATTGCATGGCCGGGTCACACCAAGTCTGTAAAAGAGGGATTAGTTAGTGGCGTCGGCAAGCGCAATACAAGACCCGCGTTGGCATGGTTGTTTGACTGAGGTCATCAGATTAGCAGATATCGAAGCGAGGATGTCAATAACATCTTAAACTGGATATTTTCCGCCCCCCCCAAAAATAATTCTTGATTCATTGTGAACGTTGCCATTGATTGGCATGAATGTGAGAGTAAGTCAAGCCTGTTGTTGCTTCAATACAATTAGGTCCAGCTGGATAGTTTGCATGTGGTTGTCATGCGCAGCTTTTAGCGGAATCGCCAGGGTGGATGAAGGAGACCCAAACGCATTACGCTGCTTGCAACATCACCCTTAACTCAACCAAAGTATCAAATGGAGGTACTAAGGTACGGACAATGCACCAATGGGTAGGAAAGAGCCAAAGTGTCGTTGTTAAACGCAAATCCCTGAGTCACTTTACTGTCTACACGTAGATCAATGAGTCCATTAGCGTTTACTCTTTGCCTTTTTGAAAAAGTGGTCACAAGTACGAAAATATGTCTGCACAGAAGACGTCGCACAGTCATCGTGCCCCAGACCAATATCTTTCATTCTTAGCATGAGTTAGTACACTTAACCTAGAGATGAGACGGTGTGGCAAGAAGTCAATTTGCAGCAATTCTACTGTCCACCACTTTTCTAGGAGCCACGATTGTTTGATTTCTTCTCCGCCAACAGGTACGACATTGTAATGCATTTATGCATGCAAGTGAATTGGTAATCATCCAGAAATCTGGCTTTATTGTGTCGATTAGCACAAACTATATCTCATGCAATTTTACTTTACTGATAACGAAATTTATCCTCAAAATTTGTTTACAGTAATCGTTCGTATGGAAGCACCGCAAAGAGCATAGCAATTATCCTCGCTCCCCATATCCCCTGATAATATTCCTGAATACTCAAATTGCCAGTCAGCCTTGAGCAAGTCTTCTCATCAGCACTATCAAATTGGTTCAACTTTCTTCTTATTGGTGTTCATTGCAATAATAAGGTGAAGATCTTGCTGCACACCCACCATACCCTCGCAACATAATTCTCCTGAGCCAATATAGAGCAGCTATTAGATGCTCAAAATGATAACCATACGCGTCAAATCCTCTGTCTCTTGCGATTTCGAGCCCAGAATTAATGGCATTGGAAATCGAGTCAACCTAATGTCAACAAGGTTGGTGATGCGAAATGTGAGGCATCTCAATCCAAACATGAGACTTCACCCAATGTGGCATTGCAGTGCGGAATCGATCATGTGCAACACACCATCGAATGCACAGAGGTGAGAAGTCTCGAAGGGCCTAAGACACGGAGCATATTCCTGATCCCCTCCAATGCACGAAAACGCCTATGAATAACAACACTGCTCTCTCTTTTGATTTTCAATGCATATTTTGCCCTTCTTTGCCTCTTCAAGAGCACATGTTAACGAAACCGCCTCTTACGCAGGTGGTCACCATGAACAGTGAAGAGGGAGTGTCAAGCAGTTGGTCCAAACGTCCATGGAATGTAGAGCTGGGCATCCGATCAAATATCAGCGAAATTTATCCAATTTGCAATGAGACCAACAGTGATGGCGGAGTAGATTCACTGGGACTCGAGTTCAAGCCACCGTGAGCGATGGAGCAGGTTCGTCCACCGTCTGGATTTCGCTGGATTACGAAGCGTCTTATCTCCGTGCATTCGACGGTGTGGTGTACATGATCGATTCTGCACTGCAATGTCCGGTTGGGTGCAGTCTTCCATCTGGATTAAAACGCCTCATTTTCCGCATCACCAACCTCGCTGTTAAACAGATGACTCGCCCTCCACTGCTCTTCGTCTTGGACATAAATTTGCAAGAGACACAAGATCTTGCCTCTACGGGTGAGTGTTTTGAGCGTCCCATGGCCAGTTTTCACAGACTCGACAGAATCGCATTGCGAAGGTGTGGCAGAACTGCAGCGAGACTTCCACCTTATAATTGGTGGAGAGTATGCCGTCTACACCAACAGGATGGATGGTTCATAAATCTGTATGAGGCGTTCCAAATGGCTGCGTTGCAAACAGCCAGCGTCGACGCTGCAAGAAGCATCCAAGGACAAAATGTGTCATCGAACCCGCCTGTATTACGATCCCGGCAAAAATCTGTCCTTTATGCCATCCCTATATTCAACACTTTACTTTGGTACATGTGATTGCATTATAACTCTGTTCCAGGCTACATTCTTTTGCATTACTTATGCGTTTTTGTTAATCTTTGAAGTTCAGCTATTGGTTTAATTCGAATGAATGAGGCATTTGGATTGGCAATCGGCAAATTAAGGTAACCGTTAATTAAGCTTTTGTATGACAAAGAGCGTGAGTGAACTCTCCGCATCCCTTACATTTATTCGACTTGTTTCATTAACCACTTTATCAGTAGACAAAGCTCGTCTGCTTAGAGCTCGAATAAACTGCCCTGACATCTTATGAAATGCTGAGATCCACCACACTCAGACGATTAACCTTATTTAGTAGCATTTCGATCCCTAGTATCTGGTTAATCTCACTCGGTGGTCATCTCTATGAAGGCAGGTCTTGGTGCACGGCTACTTTCATGAAGCAATGAAAAGTGTACAGACGTTAATTTTGGGGAAAGTGGAGTGCTAAATTTGCCTCGTAATGCTTCAAACCTACAGCTAAATGCCTTTCTTGGCTCACTAATGCCGCTGGCACTAAATTTATGCTTCACTTTTCAGAAGTGCAACACGAACTTCGTCGGATGTGTGAAGATCAGTTTGGGCGCAGGCGACCTCATAGCTAAACCATTTCACTGCATCAGTGTAGGAGGACGAGGTTAAGTTAGGTGATTCATGGCAAGCATAAAGGATTTTGCTATGAGCTACAGAGTGGTGCAACATACTTGGATTCATGCGAAAGCACCAAGATTAATCAAACTATTCTCTGCAAACCTATCACCTCACACATGACTAGTTTTGAAGAAAGGAACACAGCAGATGTCAATTGGCTCTATGACTTACGAGGGGTTGTGAGGTGGATCAGTGATTTGAGTTTGACAATGACTTCAAAGGCACTTTGACACGTTTCTCCTCCCATTGGTGCAGCACCGCTGTGTTGGTGCGTGGATAGTTTGGGGCTAGGTGCTGCATTGATGGTTAAACCACTTTAGACGAAGAGTGATTGGCTGGTGGCGATGGGAACCGATTAGGGGAAGGTATTAAGCTCAAACGACCATCACATTTTAAAAGCCCGATTTTGTGAAGCATTAGCGTGTATCAAGAGACCTTTCGCAGCAGTAGAGTTCTAATTTCCGTTTCTGAGGTCAAATGCTGCGTCAATCTCTAAGTAATGACTGAAATGGATGAGTGGTTAAATGGACGCATAATAGGGTGGATGCGGATTATTATGAGCCAATTTTTACCCATAATTAATTCATGCGTTATATGCAGTTGCTTTAAGCACAGCTGACTATATAGCCTTCAGACCAGCGACTTCAACCTGTCAAATCTACTCTGCTTTAGCAGTGAACCCCCTTTATTCCCTCTTCATAAAATACTGTTCAGCAGGACTGAGGAGAAGTGGGAGCAAATATTGTTTCAGATTTGATTAGTTAGTCTTCAGTCAAAATTTTTCCCGCTTGTGCTGCTATGTTATGAGGCTTTTTATGCGAAAGGGAGTGAATTTTACACGGCTAGTCACTGAGTTTACGAATTGCTCTCACGCTTAGATGCGGTACTTTGGAAATGCTACATCCTGATGCAATGAACTCTAGTATTTCATTCAATGCAACTGTGCTTTCATGTCTCTACATGCCCTTCTAATCATGCTAGTAGACTTAATGTGCTTGGGTCTGATAGCAGATGGCATGATCGCTTACGATGCTAAGTTTTATCGCATCTTCAGGGAGGAATCGAAGCATAGCAATTCTCGCAGTCAGAATCTAGGTACTGTGTGCACGATTTTAGCGCGCAGATCCGGTTTAACGCCCCGACTATCCTTTAAATTCCAGGACGACAGCACCCGAAGAAAGCTGTAAGGCAGAGGATTCATTGCTAAAGCATAAAGGAGTTGGAATGTCAAAGCGCAGGTCCAGAATCCATGTCGCCCGAGGCACCCAACTCGAAGGCACGTAGTAACACTGAATTCGGGATGGCTCAGTTAATTACGGGGAAATCAGAATGCCACTGCTACAAAAGGCCTCTTCATACAGCCTAGTTATTCACATAATCTAGCTTCATAAACGCAATGGTAGTTTTGGCTTCCTACTTACCATGCAGAAAATGGATGCATTCGCAACGACGGTCTTAACTGCCACTCCAGATCAGGGCATGCGAACCCAAAATTGTTTTGTCTATTTCTGTTCGCCGTTTAAGTGCAATGAAATGCAAATTGTTTATACCGCAGCATTTGCATCCGGCATCAGCTGCATCGGTTTGGTGGCTACTAGTGGAAGTGGTGCAAACGATGCCTTGGCTGCACATGATCGTCTCATATCATGCCATACCACACACTGCTGGCGATGATTTTAGGTAAAATTAATAGAAATTTGCCTCTACTTGTGCCCGTTTTCATTGCACTGTGTCAGCAGATCATGTACGCAATCCTTCTATCATACGGCCATCAAGTTACTGTCCTGCAGGCAACACTGCTTCCAATTAACTCCGATTATGCGGGCGCACTAAGCCGTCCTGCGAGGTGACGATGTAAAATAGGATCGGCAGGGACAGTGCCACCGGTACACCCACATCAAATGGCCACCGTGCTCTGAATCCTGCACAGTAGTGCATTAGGTCAACATGGAGATTATTGATACGCGTTTCAAATCCAATTGCACCAAAGTCCGTCAAAGCATTCAAGTTGGGCTTCCATGCCTGTTGAATACATTTGTAGAGTTGGAGAAGAAGGAGGTGGTGAACATAGGACCAGCAGGTGTGATCGTCAATACAACTAAAATTATTTTGTTTGGATGGAATGAAACCCAGGCAAAGGGACCGACCGTCAGTCTAATTAGCACACACTCTTTACCAAGAGAATGAGCTGCATGCTCAAAAGAGACAAGCGGATTTTCAAAAGCCGTTCCTACGTGCTTCTAAACATCTGATTGGATAGCTGTGATGGTCATATTGGTACTACCAAGCATTTCAACTGCGTGTGCATGACGAATTCAACGGTGTCGCTCCATCCTGTTCTGATGCTTCTCATTGGCATCATCGCCACCATTACCGACTATGATGTGTGTCACCCTTCATCGTTGCTTATTCAGGTCACGATTTTGAACCAAATCGAAGTGGCGGCCGCTAAGTGTGATCACCGACAATGAAGTCGCAGAATTTGCATACCGACTGTGAATTTGTGCTCTCCAACATGGCTTGGTTTTCGGAGGTGAAAAGACCTTCTTCATGGCTTCTGACCGGCTAGGTGTTGGGGTGTTTTAACTTTCCAACATGTCACGGCGACTGTGCAGTTACTAGCGTCACTGTTAAGCTTTGTTTGGATTTTGTAACCACTTCAATTCCGCATCTCTGCTTCCTTGAGATAGTAGCGATTCCTTTGCTAACAAACCCGTTTATGAGGCAGCAAGGAATTTGTGCCACTAGTACTTTGGAAGCTAACTACTCCACCCAAACCAAATTGTATACAAGTAATTCTGCCAGCTCTGATGTCATAATTAATGGTTTGTTATTTCTCCTTATGAACCACTACTACACTCTTACTGAACGCCTTGACAGAAATCCTTGCAGGATTTTCAAATGTAGCATCCGTGGGCGTCTTTGTTAGGTCTGGGCGTCAACAACATGAGACGGTATTTGGTGTGCTCACGTTGCATTGTTTATTGCGATACTTGAGCTGTTCGGAGCGGCATGAAACTGCTGGACCTCCTTGATTTTCTTGGCAAAATGATGCTGACTCATATCGATCTTAGTTGCTTCTATCTCCATGGGTTCCGGATTGGCACCAGTAAAGGCAGAAGCATTTATACGCGGAATCGAAACACCTTTTGTAAACGACCATCTGTAGGCTCAATGCTGTCCTTATTTTATCCACTTCTTTGCGGGCACCTCATTCAACTGAGTAGCCGAGTTGATCTTGCTCGTTTAGAAAAAAACTGAACCATCCTTACACGCCCTGCATTTGGATGATGATTTCGGGGCGTAGCTTCAATATCCTACTCGTACCAAAAGAGACTGTAGTAAGCACCAATTTAGTCCTCCTCTGCTTCTACATTCGTCTTGAAGCAAATGCCCTGGCAGGCTTGACTTCATCCTCCACTATCCATCATCAACGAGCTGTGGAAAGTGCTCCATGTGTAGTCAAACCTGTCTTAGATTTTGTTGCATAGCAGCATGAGTTCCCAACGACAAGGTCTAAAGCCTGACTTGACCTCAGAGCATTATATGCCAGGTGAGAGTAGATTGCTTACCTGATCACGTATAAACCCATCAGTCCTCGGTATGGTGCTCTTTATCATCCTCACTCCTCTTCTCACTTACTTTCAACGTCCTTCATTCCTTAAACCAGTAGTTGACCCGAATAATTTCATGGGCACAAATTCTACTTCAGTGTTTGGCAAACCCTTAGTGAGCCCGTTAAGAACCCTTTGTAAACTTGAGCTAACTCACCTTAAAAAACAGGCAATCGGATATCTTCCTGTCTTCGTGGTTCATTATCCCTCCCTCTTAGGATCCCTTTCAAGTGAATTACAGTTGGTTCTTATGTTGAATCACCCAGTGATCCACGTTTCGCGCTGAGTAGACTAACTGCTTTGATGATCAAAATGAGTAGGTATCTATGCTAAAGAGGATCATTTGGAGGTGAAGGGGATGTGGTACAACTCAAATTGCTTATACTTGGATGAATTAGAAGTCATGCAGCCTATGCAGCGCATCAGTGCATGACAATGGCATTAAAGGACTGTCAACTCATCCTTCTCTGCTTGTTTTAAGCACCTTAGTGTTGACTTTTCGTGTGCTTCAAAATTCATTGATTAACTGACAAACTGACTATCTGAACTTACTGGATGGCCTGGACAGTCAGTGATTGAAAATGGCGTTTTGCTTCAACGTTGTGTACCACAAAGCAATTCACTTGCTGTCCACCCTACACGCCTGATGTATCCCCTCATCCTCAGAAGACTGGCCGTGTTTAGTGCCCATGAATGTAAATTAGTGCATGCGTCTTTGTACCTGCTTGTAGACTACGTTGGAACTGTTGTACGTGCTAACTATTTTCAAGACTAATTACATTTGCTGCCCTCCTGAACGATGTGTCTCACTGCTAGCCCAGAAAATCTTTGAGTTTCGCAGTTGTAAAACTTTTCTGCAGGAGTGAATTCAATCTTTGGATGCCACTTATAATTACCGATGCGTTTCTTCTTTTTCGTCTGTATCCAACGCTCGACGTATTGCAGCGCCTGCTTCACCTTTAAAGGCGTGCATGCAATTGTCGGAGGATTAGTTTTTTTCCCATGCACACACGCCCGGCAAAAGCACTCGCATTGCCTTAGTTAAGGCTAGTCCATAATATTTGTCATCCAGGTGCGTTAAATGTCCCTACACCTTTGCTCAAAGTCTTCCATCAAGGCTTTTGTAGAATCAGGGATGGCTATTTATTCTGGTAACTCTCTTCTCTCCTTGTCCTTTCACACCTTAGCCTAATAAGAACGTTTGCTCATATTTTTAAGTAAAATATTCTTTTTCCTCCGTCTTATTTCTCCGCTACTATTACAGCTAAGTATTAGGATGGCCAACTTCATGTTCCTAGTTGAGAGTGCTCATGAGGACGGCTATTGTGTGTCAGCATCGACAGCTGAAGTTGATTCGAAGGCAGGAATTGGGATCTTGCCTCCGTTGTAACTTAGTGGCTCGTGGATTGTCAGCCAATTGAAGGGCCTTTACTATTGTCGATGGCATTGCGATGGCTGCCCGTCGTCAGCGAAGCCACCTGTGTCTATTAATTGCTTTATAAGCAAAGAGCATCTCACAGAGCAGTGGCTCTTCCCAAGAGGGTCAATGATAAGGACCGTTTTATTTGCCTTTGAGTAGGCAGCTGGGTAAGTTGGTAAAAGTCTACCTTATCTACACGAAAACATCAACTTTGATACAAATCAGTTCGATTTCTCACCTATTTGTGTAGTTTCACCATGTTAAATTATTTCTTATCGAAAAGTTTTTGACATTTGTCCCTAATGCATTAGGAGTGGATAAGGATGCTAGGCATTAGTGAAATCGTACCGAGCACTGCGATCACATCGGGACTGTTGGACTTGCCCACTCGCCTTCTGACTACTGACACGTGGCCGTGGTCCACAAAAGTCCTGACTGCATACAGTACGATTTGACGACCTTGCTGACTTACCTATTCTAGTAACCTCGAGTAGTGATTTTTTTATTTTTGATAATGCATTACCTTTGCCGCATACAGGACCTTTGCATTCACCTTCCCCTGCGTTCATTTCGATTTGACACAAACAGAGGTGATCTCACGCCCTCATGCCTCATCACTGTTTGGCTCATTTTACAGATTTTCGACAGTCAAAGGGGAGAGATGGCCATTCACTCCGCATGCTGCTCCGTGTCCTCAAGGCAGCATTGATAGTGGGAACGTTGGCTTATCTGTGCCACTGCTTTTTCCAAGTAACCTTCGGTGGATACGTCTCTCCATCGATTACTTTGAGCAGCGTCGATATTGGCAACTACCTAGAGAGACGTGGCTCTCGCCTTCCTCTCGTCCATCCAATCACCTGATCACAAGAATTGTCACTTCTATCGAGATCGTGTTCCCACCAAGCGAGATTATTGTTGGATTTAGTTTCAGTTTGACCATGCATAATTTTGTTCTTCTATTGGCTGATGAGTCCAATTTTTAACTAGCCTTTTGAAATTAAAAAAAATATTTTTAGGTGTTATTGGAAGAATATAATGGGTATGAACTTAATACTGCAGGAACCCAAGTAACTGCATGAATTTCTCCTGTTATGCTGTCAAAATTTGGTGTAGCAAACGGAGCTCCGACCAAAACACCAGTTGACCTAGCGTGTGAGCAGCTGAAGATGCTTCTAGTGAGAGTGTATAGATATTGTGCAGCGGAATAGCAGATTTGTGATGCGAAGATCGAGTGCTTAGATGATGGACCGGAAATTACTTGGGGTCTCCCCATGCAGGTCTGCGTCCTGTTCGAGACGTCAAGTCATCGTTTACCCACCGTCTCTTATCGCTCTCCCGCATTAATGTAGGGCGGTCCTTAGGCGGCGACTTGACAATAGGCAACAGCACAGTGGTCTGCTCTGTTCTGCCAGCGTTAGCCAAAAAACAACTGCATCAATGTCATGTTGCTACGCGAACCAAAGGCGTGGTAGCAGACACATTTGCAGTAGAATGTGCTTCTCCTCCACAGTCCGTCCTCCTGCCACACCACCATGTTGCTCTAACTGCCGTCTACTGACAAGACACGAGTAGCATAACGCAATCATATGAAACGAGGTGTATTTCATAGATTAACATCCACAAAATGTACTGATGGAGGATAACAAGTAAAAGTGACTGCAGAGTTTAATGCTGTCAAGGCACGTCGTTTATAATGCAATTTTTGCGTTGATGGACCTCACTTTCGTGCAGCATGCAGACTGGCAAGATTGCCAACGTGGCGACAGGGGAAACTCAAAATCTTCCTCGTGCAGTAGGGTCATGCGCTCGTGGAAACAGTCCACGTAACTTAAGCCATCCTTATCGATTCAGACTTCTCAAGTTCTTTCCTTTGCTAAAAAAACACAGAAATGGATGCTGCAATGAATCACTACTTTGTTAGCGAGTAACGATGAGGGTGAGAAGGTAGGTGTCTCACGTCACTTGGAATGCTTAAATGATGGTTCTTCAGGGTGGTCTTTTTTCGTTGCCCATTCACGCGGATCAATGTGGAGGAATTGTGCAACAATGGCTGCTTGCTTCTGCCTTGGTCTGAATCGGAGTGAGCTGTTGCAACTATACTGCGATTGTTGCAATTAATTACCCACGCCGAATTTGCAAACCTCGCCATTAGCCATTTTGCTGCCTAACTTACAACCCATCAATTAAACCCTTTGTTAGCTTCGCTCTGACTGCATTGTGTGTTGTTCACGCCGAACCACGATTAATTCTCTGCGAGATGAGCTGCTTGCTTCCGCAACATTTCAACTGTCAACCATGATTGAAGGCTTGTGGTAAGCAAGCTCACAGCACGACAACGGAAACATTTAAAATGGCGTAAAAAGCTGTTCACTGAGGTGACGATGGTTTCTCCATTCATACGGGCACACCTAATTCATTGATTGTTTGGTTCATTTAGCCAAAAAGGACACTACAACGCGTATACTTGCGGTGAGGACAGCATGGGGCACACAATCCATACAAAATATGTCCACTACATCGTCATCTGCAAAACAACCGGTGAAATGATTTTTGTCCATCATGGTTCAAGCTACGAGTACACACGTGGGCGAGACCAGGTGCTGGTGCTGGCAAAGTCTTCTTGGACATTTCAATGCCTAGCATTCACACTGTCCTGCTTCTCTATTTGGTTTGTGTAGATCCTTATATGAAAAGCACTATTGTATCAGAAGAACAAGTTACCCCACATCCTGGCATGGGCAGCTTTTGCTGAGGCACAGCGACATGAGCAGAAACTGTGAATCGGATAAGTAAATAGAAGTGACATCTCCCAGCGTACCTTTTATTTACAGGAATTTGAAGTTAACGAAGCGTGATAAGGGCCACCACAGAAGAAGAGATCTCTACCGTAAAACAGGACACGAATGAGAAAGGTTGCACAAAGTCATGTCAATTTGAGCCCCGCCTGACACGAAGGAATTTCAATGATTACGAATTCCCTTTTGCGGGTCGAAGTTTGCCTTTCGGAGCTATTTAACACCTCTCGGCATCTCTGTTATTCCTAATGTAAAAAAAGTTGTATTGGCCTACTTTTTAGATTTTAACTTGAAGCACTGTGTGATTTATAATAACATCACGTCAATTTGGGAGCCTTCGGTGATTGAATTCTTGCCTAAAATGCTGCCGCTCGTTTTATTTTAATGGCACGGATAAGCGGGAAGTAGCTAACAACAGGTACCGACCTCTGTGCATTACTGCAGAGTGGATAAGCTAACCAATATTGTAATGTCCTGTCGCATAGTATCTCACATCTGCTACGCTATTGGCTGGTCGATGCTTCTCATCCATTCGCTTTTCAATCCACATCCCTAAATTTATGGCACATCTCTCCAGCCAATCAGAAGCAGACTCTCAACTGATTCGCCTACACGATGATGATACATCAGGCGAAAGGAAGCACATTTTAACATCACGCTAATGAATTTGTAATCTTGATTTGTTGCAGCAGCAAAAGCACAGATCTGCCTCAGTTAACCTATCAAAAACTACACCCGGATGCGAATACGAGGTGACCCCTCAATCAAGTCCCTACACTGGATGATAGTCCGTTAGTGACTAGCACTCTTTAGTGAAGTTAATCATTTGGGTCACAGCCTCTAACGACTAGAAGCTCTTTCACTCAAGTATGTGCTATCGTGTCTTTATGCAAGCCATGCATCAGTTTATAAGTGGAACCTGTCATGGCGAAATGCCTGTGCACAACTCCAAGTACAGAACCTTGTGAATTAGCCAAGCCTGATGAGGTGATCTCGGTAAGAGTAGAAGGCACCCTTGTCCGACACTCCGACGTACCTCACTTTACCAACCATCACATCACCCGACGGCATTAAGCGACTAACAGACCGACTGACCTCATCACGCACCGATCGACCAATTGGTCCTCACACCCGCCCCCATCCCACCCATCGACCAACCGGCCGACCGACCGACTGACCGACCGACTGACTAAGCTACTAGCCGACCCACCAACAAATAAACAAGCACAGCTGATAGACCAGATACAATTTGTCTACCTTGACCTCACCTCATCAGGCTGACAGCTGACTAAGTGGAGTGCATAAAATAAAGGGCTGTTGTTAGCTGGGTTCCCCAAATGCAGCAACGGAGAACAAAGGGACCATTCATGAAGCGTGTTGTGACACGCAGATGAGTGCGTGCGACCCACTCACTTGACCTCAGTCTTAAGACCTCAGAGTCGATCTGCTCTGACATTCACTTTAATCTCCACTCCTTTCAATAAACAAAGACGCTTATTTCTGCGCCTTCTTCTCCACCGCAGACTGACTTACTTCAGTGAGAGGCATGCATCATTGCGTGGTTCGCCATGCGTGTCGACTTGTTTAGGACACTTCTTCGTGACTGTGGCATGACAAATGCAACCATGGCATCGCCTGCACCGCTTCCATTAATTGCCACACAACCGATGCAGCTGATGCCGGATGCAAACGTTGTTATTTAAGCAATTTGCATTTTATTGCACTTATATGACAACCAAAAATAGAAGAAACAACTTTGGGCTTGCTTGCCTTAATGAGGAGTGGCAGATGAGGCCGTTGTTGTCGAATGCATTAAAATTCAAAATAAGGTTTTTAAAACCAATAACACAACATTGCGCATCAGTTGTGCGCATAAAGCTCAAACTGCCATTGCATCTATGGGGTCAGATCTTGTGAGACATTAATGCTTACGAAGAAGTCTTTTGTAGCAGTGACATTCTAATTTCCCCGTAGTTAACTAAGCCATCCCGAACTCGGTGTCATTATGTGCTGCCACCTTGGGTGCCTCAAACGACATGGGTTGCGGACCTGCGCTTCAACGCTCCAACTCCATCATGCTTTAGCGATGATTCCTCTGCCTTACTGCCTTCTTCGGGTGATGTTGCGCAGGACTGTGGAGGATAGTCAGGGCGTCGAACCTGATGCATACCCTATAAACTGTGTGCAGCATATTAATTTTGACTACTTGAGATGCTATACCTCGATTCCTTCCTGAAGATGTGATGAAGCCTAGTGTAGAACGAGACCATGCCATCTGCTTTCGCACATAAGGCCAGTAAGACTACTAGCATGATTGGAAGGTCATGTTGAGCCATCGAGGCACAGCGCCCAAGGAATGAAATGCTCAAGTTCATTGCATCAGGATGTAGCTTCCCCAAAGTACCGCATCTAAGCCTGAGAGCCATTCGTGAACTCAGTGACTAGCCGTGTAAAATTCACTCCCTCTCGCATGCAAAGCCTCACAACATAGCAGCACAAGAAGAAAAATTTTTGATTGAAAACTGTCTAATCAAATCCAAAACGATAGTTAGGTAGTGGCTGCCTACACTCCCCACACTCCTGGTGGACAGTATTCCATGAGGATGGAAGGGAAACTGATTCATTGCCAAAGCAGAGTATATTTGACGGGTTGAAAGCGCTGGCCTGAAATCCATGTAGTCAACTGTACTTAAAGCAACTGCACATATTGGATGAATTAATTACGGGAGGAAATTAGCTAAGAATAACCCGCATCTACCCTCTCATGCGTCCCTTTAACCATTCATCCACTTCGGTCATCACTCACCACTTGACGCAGCCTTTGACCTCAGAGACGGAAATCAGAACTCCACTGCTGCAAAAGGCCTCTTACCACACCTCAATCTTTCACATACCCTGACTTTTAATGTGTAATGACCATTTTGGATTTATATCCTCTCCAATCTGTTCTCAAATTTACCACACAATCACTTCCCAGCCAAGGTGGCTTGATCACCAATGCAGCACCTAAAATCACGCTACCACACTCATCAGCACATCTATGGTGCACCGATCGGAGGAGGAATGTGTCAAAGTGCCTTTGAAGTCATTGCCAAACAAAATTTACTCATCCATCTCACAGTCTTCTTGTAAGTCAAAGAGCCGATTGACATCCACCGCTTTCCTTTCCTTAAAACTAGTCATAAGTGAGGTGATAGGTCCGCAGAGAAGAATTTGAGAAATCGTCGTGTATCATCTTGGCTCCAAGAATGTCGCACCACCTTGCAGCTTGAGACACAACCCTACATGCATGTTACCGACTTCTCAGCCACGTCCTTCTACTCTGATGCAGCGAAATGGTTTAGCCAAGAGGCATTCTATTTACGCAGTGATTGTTGCACATCTAACATAGTTTGTGTTGCACTTGCGAAAAGTGAAGCACTACTTTATTCCAGCGCCAGTAATGAGCCAAGCAAAGGCATCAGGTGTAGGTTTAGAGCATTAAAAGGCAAAGCTAGTGCTTTAATTTCCCTAAAATTAGCATCAACACACCTTTAAGTGCTTTGGAAGACTGGGTGTTTAATAAGACCTGTCATCATAGAAATGGACTCCGAGTAAGATAAATTAGAAATTTGGGATTGAACTGCTGCTAAATAAGGTAAATCGCCTGAGTAGGATAGAACTCAACATCTTGCAGCATGTCAGCGCAGTTTGTCCCTGCTCTAACCAGACCACCTTTGACCACTGACCAAGTGGCTAAGGAATCAAGTCGAATTCACTGTGAGAGATGCCGTAAGTTCGCGCGCTTTTCGGTGGAAGCGAGAGCTCAGACAACAGCAAGCCTAATTCGACGATCGCCAATTCAAATGCTCTATGCATTCGCATTAAATTTGAAGCCAAAATTGCTGCATTTTGAAGAGGATTTATTTTGATTATTTACTGTAAACTGCTGTGAATTGCTTTATGTGCCATATTTTTTACTGTGGATTTCGCGCTCTCAACAAACGCTAACTTACGAGGTTATGAAATTCGCGTTCAAAATTGCTCACAAATTGCAAATCCCTTCTCGCCTTTTGTGGAATCTTGTTGTCGAAACGCAAAGCCAGATTAGCTGCCCAACTACTTAGACATTCTTCAAAACCAACAAACATTTTAAAATCGGTCACACAGAGGACTTTGCGCTGGGTTGCAAACTGATCCTTTATCAATGTCCTGGCAATCGCAGAGAAGGAATCGTTTGGTTAGATTATAGCTGCTGTTGCGCATTTCACTCAAGGCCGCCAAAAGTTAGGCGGTCCTAAACTGTTCGCATTTTGGCATGAAAAGATGCACAACCGGTGATCAGCAGCACCGCCTCGTTAATATGCGCCCACCCAATCACAATTTTGCAGACTCAAGTGGTAGGAATGTAATCTTGGCGCGCCATAAGTCAACGTTCAACAAAAAAACACATAGGCAATGAAAATAATTCTTATTGGGAAGAAAGAGTTACAATGCAATCTTGTGTACCAAAGCAAGGTGCGGAATAGCGGGAATGCGTAAAGAGGCAGGCATTTACTCGAATCACTGTGGAGACAAATTCGATTGCACATTTTGTTCTTGACTTCTGCCTGCAGCGTCCATGTTGACTATTTGCAACGCAGCCATTTGGAACACCTCATACAGCCACACGAACCTTCCACCCCGTTGGTGCAGACGACATGCCCTCCACCAGTTATAAGGTGTAAACCTCTCTGCAGATCCGCCAGACGCTTGCAATGTAATTCTGTCAAGTTTGTGAAGGTTGGCTATGAGACAAGCAAAATGATCACCCCTATCCGTCATATCTCTTGTCGCCAACGAAATCGTGTCGAGGATGAAGAGCATTGGAGGGCGAGTCGTCCCATTGGCAGCGAGGTCGGTGATGCGGAAAATGAGGCGCCTTAGTCCAAGTGGAATCTTGCACCCAAAGTGGCATTGCAATGCAGAATCAATCACGTACACAACACCGTCGAATGAACAGAGGTAAGAAGGCTCGAAGGACCTAAGATCACAAACATCTCT